>BDUI01048393.1:12605-27687 GCA_002335545.1 Apodemus speciosus | reverse complement strand
AGTCAAAAATAATTAATGCTATATGTTTCATTTGTTCCTACATATACTCACTCAGTCATCAAATTTAGTTAGGCATCGTCTCTTTCTCCACAAATTCTTAATAAGAGATATGAAATAATTCTTAATCAGTGGCATGCAAGCATGCACAGCATAATAGCCTGCATAATAATGGAACAAAGCCACTCAGAGGATCAGAGCAAGGCTGTTTTCTCAAAACCTCAATGAAAACCTGACGGTCTTTGATATGGCTATGTTGTCTGAACAAGACCTCATGGTAGAATTAAATATCAAAACCACAATATTTGGCAACCACAAGGGAGACCAGCAGTGCCAAAAGCAAATAGCAAGGGATTTCTCTCACACTTAGATTTCAGAGCATAACAGCTTGATTCCTCTTTCAAAATATATCAAACAAATTCTTTCAGCCTTGAAATAGCTTGAATTCTTAAGAATACACAAATTACAAATATGGCGGAATCAAACCCATTTAACTTCAGAAATTAAGTGAATCACTGGGCAATACAACAAGCTGGAAAATTTGAAAGCAATAGTTTCTCATGGAAGCAGAACTCTAATTTGGATAAAAGAATAGAAGCAGAATGGAGACAAGGTCCCTGTCTTTGAGTAATTGTTTTTGTTACTAATGGGCAAGAACTGTGTCTTGTTATCCAGCGGTAGCATTACAATATGTGGCAGCCTCTAACTAAATCAGAAAGGAGTAGTTATAGGATATACAACCATTTGATATATTGTCTTCTGAAACACCATTGTACAAGAGGAAGCCAAATAAATAACATTTTGAGAGGTGAGGATATGTATAATTAAATTTAACTGAAAAGATAAAATAACCACTTCTCATGCTGCTCTATCTAAACCTTCAACCTTGCATCTATAAATATGAAACAGAGTCTGGCTGTTTATGCAGGTGTCAAAGTTTCCTGAAGGATAGGTTTTTGTTACTAATAAATCATAACACATGAGAGGGATGTAATGTAATATCTAGACTAAGAAATTTTACAGCATAAGGAGAACTTTCACTTGCCCAGGAAGGTAAATAGCTCCGGAGAAATCGAAACTACAGTGTYCTTACTCTGCACTTAATTTTAGCATTTAACCTTGTATTGGTTGATCTATTCCTGTTGTGTATGTATTTTATTTACATCATATGTGGGTGCAGCAAGAGTAAAAACTATATCTTCCCTACTTTTCCATCTATAACACACAACACTTAGCAGCCTGCAGGTACCTAAGCAATATTGATAATAATATCACACTGAAGTGTATTTGATATGACATGACATTGGTAAATCAGAACATTATGCTGTTGTTTCTATTTGTGGTCTTTTTGTTTCATTGTAGTTTTCTGAGAATTTCATTCAGGATTATCAGAATGTGATCCTGTACCAAATGAATCCCTAAGAGATACACAATATTAAATAGTTTATGTGCAAATACAAGATAATGTGAGACAGTCAGATTAGATGGTGACCATAGGAAGTGTCCAATCCAAAAAGATCAGCAGGTTACTGACTTTAGTATCTTCAATCTAGATGATTTTAAAGGATAGGTATATGGTGGGCAAAAGATAACCCAGGTGGCRGTATGACAAAATGACCTGAAAATATCAACTAATACCTGGGACAAAATGCTGATTCTAACATTTGGAAGAATTGTGGCATCACCTCAACAATTATATTGCAATTCTGTCTGGCATATGTTGACTTGAATATGTGTGAGAAAATGAGTCATTTGAATTGGAATCACGCAGAGTGCTGTGGTCATATAGATAGGAGCCTGGAGGTAGAATATTCTGTTATCTGTCCGTGGAGTCTACAAGTGTATTGACTTATTAATCCTTGGCAAACACCAAGTGAGGARTGAGTGAATCTAACACTTCTACTAYAGTTTTATTCTTATATGTCTGACTATCAAGAAAATAGAGAACATTGAATAATAGCATCAAAACCTCAATGGTAAAGGATCTGGAGAGATGRCACAGTGATTTAAAAGGTCTTACTGCTCTAACAAAAGACTTGTGTTTGATTCCCAACTCACAAATGGCTCAAAGTAGGGGAAATGTAGTTCTAGAAAATCTGTCTTTTTCTGATGTTTGTCGGSACCAGGCTCATGCACAGTGTTATTATTATTTAACACTAACACATGTATATAAATTAAAATCTATGTATTTTCTGTGGTTTGATGGCACCAGCTCCTGCACTGTGTGTATATTATTATTTAACACTAACACATGTATATAAATTAAATAAAACAATGAATTGATGAAATTCTTAGGCAAGTRGGTGGAACTGGAGAATGGCATCCTGAGTGAGGTAACCCAATCACAAAAGAACACACACTGATAAGCGGATATTAGCCCAGAAGCTGGGATACCCAAGACACAATTCACATATCAAATGATGGCCCAAGAAGAAGGAAGGAGAGGCCCCTGGTCCTGGAAAGGCTCAATGCAGCAGTGTAGGGGAATACTAGAATAGGGAAGCAGGAAGGGGTRGATTGGGGAACAGGGGGAGGGGAGAGGGCTTATGGGACTTTCAGGGAGGGGCGATCCAGGAAAGGGGAAATCATTTGAAATGTAAATAAAAAATATATCTAATAAAAAGAAAAAAAGAAGATACTATAAAAAAGCAGGAAGACTGTAATTTCAAAAAATAAATTAAATAAAAGAAAACCTTTCAAAGTTAGTATATGTAGTAAAAACATAGTGTTAATAATGAAGAGCATGGGTAGGCATATGACTCAGTGAGTAAAGCACTCTTTTGAAAGCAAGAACTCTGAGTTTAAATTCCCAGGAATTGCCTAAGCCAATTTTGGAGTAATTTGCACAATATCAGTTCTCCTGAAGCCAGATGGGAGTCCAAGACTAGAGAACTGCCAGATATAAGAATATTAGCTAGCAAGGCTTACACAAAATCAACTGACACCAAAAAGAATCTTTCTCAAACAAGTTGCAAGACAATTTTACATGACTGACATGTGATGTTATACTGTGAATTTCACTTGTGGGTCATGGCACTTTAAGTGCACACATACATTCACAAAGAGAGACATTCACACATACATGTTCACACGTATGCATACATACAGAAAATATAAGAATAAAATTGAAGGATGTCCAATGATGACTCATGCCACAACATATACATATATGTATATACATGTATGTATACATACACRTACATATACATATATGAATCCACAAAGATAGGTAAAGACTTTCTTGGGAATTAATTTATTTATACATTTTGGGCTTTGTGGCATAGGCTTATTGTAAAATGAACTTGTCCAACAGGTCACACAAAACTTTTTTTACGTTTCTACTATTAAGCATAATCCAAGATGTAACTTTAATTTTTCAAAACCCATTTTTAATGATGGTTTTTATATGTTTTCACCTCCCTTTTAGCCCACCACCCATCATAGTTAGTGTGCCAAGAAAGGATATGGAGAAGTGGACCTGTTTGGAAAGGTTCTTTGGAGCAACTCCCATTCCTATTGTCTGGAAATCGGCAGTTCAGTTCACAGGACAGCAGCAACTTGAAAGACTTTACTCATATTCCAGCCTTCCAATTTGAGACAGTTGATACAGCAAACAAGAATCAGCAGGGTTGGCACTACCTAGCAGAGACATCCAGACCTCAGCTCAGGCTCGAGATAGCAGGATGGACAAGTATGGACACCAGGAGAAGTTCTAGGCTGTGCTTCTCTCAGTGAAGCGAAGATCAGTGAAGACGGGAGACCAACAAGCATTGCAGCGCTAACTCTATAAGCAAGCCATCCTCCATCCGTGTCCAGGGAGTTCTTTTTATACTCTCTCCACATAGCACATGTCCTCCACATATCTTGTATTTGATCAAGAGCAAGGAGGGGTAAGTGAGGCTTTAGAAAGGGGAAGGAGAAGGGAGAATGATGTAATTCTAATCTCAAAATTAAAACTACTAAAATATTTTTCTGTATTTATGAATTTTTCTACATACATTTATATTTTCTATAATTTAAATAATTCATATCAGTTATGCTTTGATGGATTTTCTTCAGGAAACCAAGCAAATCAAATTATTTGGATACAAAAAGGAAAAATAAAGTCCATCCACAATTTTACAGAATCACTGTTTGTATTCATTGTGATACTTAACTCTGCTATCACCAAGCCCTACTGTACAAATTGACTCATATTTCTATTTCAGAGTTACTTTTCTTTAAGGTAGATGAAGTACACTTGATATTGAAATCAAAATGTTTGTTGTGTTGTGACTGTTTGTGACAGGGAGTTGTGACAGGTAAAGTATAGAAACATCATTATTATAAAATCTTGTACTAGGAGGAATGGGGAACAATACCACACATAAGGAAGAAGTGAATATTCATACAACCAATTAGGCAAGTTCCTGACAGATGCAAAGGATATTTACTGTTATGACATCATGTCTGCATTTAACTGACTTTCATCGTATCAGGGACTTGTTTGTATATCCAATTGTGCATCACCAGCTATCATTTCAATCTCTCATTCTGTGCACAACAAATTTTTTGCTTAAAATTTTTATTTAATAATAAAATTATTATTTATGAATATCATCCAAAAACTGATACACAATGTAATATTAATAAATCCACACTTTAAATTCTATTTATTATATACCATTCTGAAAGCTTCTGTATTTGCTTTTTGACTTAATATTTTGTTAATTATTTAAAAGTATTCAATTACAGTTTATTGAATATCACAGCTATCTAAGCTGCTTCAACTATTACTTAAAACGAATATAATGTATTCACTTTCTGATCTAATTTATTCTGCAAATATTTATTATTTATCAGAATCTATAATTTTCATTACAAATTTTACAGTTTACTAAATCTCAGCTGKATCTTTACCAGTTTTCTTAACAATTTATTAAATATTTCAAACATATTTCAATGTTTGTATAAAGAAAATTGCTAATTTCTATTGGACTATCTCACATTTGTACATTATTTTATTGAMTTTACTTATGATATGACATGTTTTATATTTTTCATTCTTCAAACATTCTCTATTGTATTAAAATGCCTTATGATGTTTTAAGCTCTTTTGTTATAGAAATGCATGTTATCATTAAATGAAATTTTTGCTACTATGTAAGTAAGGTTGGCCTGATTAAAAACTACTTGATATAGGTTTATCCAGGTGATGGCTAATATTGGTTGTCAACTTAACACTTAGGAAGAGGCAGCCTTGATTAAGGAACAGCTTCTATCATATTGCCAATAGGTATATCTGTAGGGTCATTTTATTGATTGCTAATTGAAGAAGTTCCCAGTACCCTGCAGAAGGTGCCTTCCCTGTGTAACCTGGGCTGTATAGTAAAGGTAGCAAAATGCCAGTCTTGTAACAAGCCAATATAAAAAAAATGTGTTTTCAGGTTCCTGCCTCTGTTTCTGCTTGATTTCTTGCCCTGTATCCTCAAAGATGGAAGGTAATCCCAATTTATAAGTCAAGTATTTCTTCTTTAAATTGTTTTCTTAGTTGTCACAGGAACAGTAAATAAACTAGGACACCCTGTAGTTTCAGAAAGCATGATATTGCTGTAATGAATCTGGCCAGGTTGTTTCTGGAGATAATTGTAGAAAGATTTTGGAGCATTGAGATAAAAGTATAGCTAAATATTCAAAGCTTAATGGTACTTCTGTGGGAGTTTGTATAGCAATGCTTAAAGACAAGCAGATGACAAAAGCCTGGGTTGTGAAGTTTCAGAGGGAAAACAAGGCTATCACGAGTTCTCTTTTGAATATTTGATCTAAGAATTTGTGGAATTTAAAGTTTCACTTTAGGAACAGTGGTGGTCGTTAATTGGAGATGAAAAACCAGCAGTGATTAATAAGAAACCACCATCATCAAGTCAAGCATCTTCTGAGAAGCACTTCCTACAGTAAAATGCTGAACACAGAAACTGTGATCCAGGGCAGGTCAACAGCTGTCATTTGAACTTGAAAATATTTAAGAGTCTCCTGCATGGTACTTGTTTTTTGTGACATGAAAGCTAAGTAAGGGCCTGTGGAGAAGAGCTGTGTTCTTGCATCATGTGACAACTTTGAAGTCACTGAAGAAATGCTAGGAAGGGTTAATGGTGAAGATACAACCTAAGCAACACTGAACAGCATCATATTGGAGATGCCAGCCTTGTGGGGCAAACATCAAAAACAGTAGCAGGCATGAAATGGAGCTAGTCTGATCCTACAAGACAAGCAGAGAGCAATACAGAGGAGGCAGAACTACCAAAGCCCATAAATACCCAGAATATTGTAGAAGAGCTCCAGACACTGGCCATTGAGCTATTTAATTTGTTGTATTTTGGTTTTATTTTGATCTGATTATAACTCTGTCCACATAATTTCCTCTTAAAACACAATAAAACACATTAATAGTTTTGGATTTTGCAGGAGCCCATGGTTGAGAAGCTTTTTTCTTTAATATTATAAACAGATGTATTCCTTTTAACTTCTGGGATCTTTAAAGACAGTGGTGCTTTGAAAGTTCATTGCATTTTGTGTTATGACGGTATCATGCGATTTTGGGTACAAAGGAAAATGATATAGTTTAAAGTGATGTTTACTTTAAAAGTGGACAACCTGGAACTGTGATGGTTCAAGTTTGGCCACGTGATATATAAGAGGAGAAGGAATTTTTATTGAGAAATTGCCTCCAGCAGATTGGCTTAYAGCAGATATGCAGAGCATTGTCTTTAACTGGGAAGAGAACCTGGCCCAAATTGAACGTGTTATCTCTAGGCAGAAGGACCTGGGATATAATGAAAATGTAGCTGAATGTGAGTCTTAGAGCAAGCCAACAGTAAGCTGGTAGATTTGATTTTGCTCCTGTTTCTGCCTCAGTCTTCTATTAATGATCAGTAATTCTGTAGTATGATCCAAATAAACCCTTAGTCATAATGTTTATCAGAGCCACAGAGAAATGAACTAAGGCAGTTAGTAATTACTGAGAATGGCTCAATAATATTGGAGAGAGGAATTAAATGACCCGACACGTGATTTGAGATGCCCGAGTTTTAACAAGTATAGAAGCATCTCCTTATATCTGGAGTTGAATTTTGATGGAAGTAGAAGGCAAGGTAGAATGATATATTAAAAAACATTAACCCCTTCTGAAATTTGTTGCCATGTAAAATTATTCAGCCTCCTTTTGGCTGTATCAGTCACAAGTGGGACAGTAATAAAATGTTTTATTTTGTTGTTAATAACATTTAATGACACAAGAGTCTACATTGGAGCACATTGCAATTCCCAGAGTTTAGCAAACATAAAACTAATCTTCTAGTTATATATATGGTCCTTTTTCATGTATGTTGTTGACTGGTGGCATTGCCTCCTGATTCCTGTAGATTTAGTCAATCTTCATTTAATCTGACTTACATTATCTCCCTGCAAAATTTGTAATGTGAGCGAGATATACCTAGCTAACTTATCTTTGGCTGGAGTATAATGTAATTAACAGGAAATTTAGATCCAGTGAATCTTGTCGTCTTGTAAAATAAAATGCTGAAAATGTTTTAGCAGTTGAAAATTAAGGAAGAGAATGAGAGGTGAGGCATAGAGTAGAAGATGAAAAGGCAAACTACAATTAACCCAAAGACATGAGTAGAAGTGAGAAAGTACACTAATGTCTTCTTGGGTTTAAAGAGTCTTTGATTCTTGTCATTAGATATTTTGAATTCTATCTTATTTTAATTTCTGTTAATAATTGTACAACCTAGACTGAACCACTCTGGTCTCAGTCTATTGAGATTTTATTTCTTATATAAAAATAATATAGAGTAATTCATGTTAAAGAGAACCCTGTGATAGATTTATGAGACAGAGGAAAAATTAGATAAAACATTGCAGAAGAAAGACCAGAAGTAAATATTTGTTCAAAAAATTCATGGACCCAAATGACTATGCTTTCTGAGTAGGTTAAACAAATTAGATGTAACAATTATTGTAAGATAGATTTTAATCTATTATAAACATGCATGCAATTTAATCCACATCATGATTATTACTGGTCTTACAGTCAATCCAGATTTAGTTTGTAACGTTGATGGAATTTGTATGAATTTCAGAAAGGGTTAACTTACAATTTTGTCAAAGATATAGTTTCAAAAATGACAAAGATTCTCAGGGCTATAATCATAAGTCAGCTCTAATTTACTCAGCTGAAAACCAAAAGCATTCAGAGAAAACTCTCACACAACTATGAACTATAGAATTACAGAGGGATGCTAAGCAAAAGGGCGATCAGTATTATTAGAATGATCACCAATTTCTCAGTGCAATTTTTTAGRGAATAGACTGATTTCTTTTACACATTCTTAAAAGGATAAGTATGTTAACAACTTAGTATCAACTTAACAACCTGCCTGTTTCTATAAGGATATTGTACCTTAAAATATCGTACAAGCATATTTTGCCTTAAAATTTGGGAGATACTATACTCTCAAACTCATTTTCTTAGACTTTGGTTAAAATAATTGTGTCTCATTTTCAAAACCCTTAAATATTTCAGGAGTCACTGTATTCTATACTTGTAAATATTTTTCCATATGTTGATTCTTATAAAGAGTTAGAACATCAACATTCTTTGTCAGATCTAGGGACATAAATATTTTTTTCTTTTTAAAGATTTATTTATTCATTTTCATTAGATATTTTCTTTATTTACATTTCAAATGTTATCCAATGTCCTCATTTCCCCTGTGAAACCCCCTTATCCAATCCCCCTCCTCCTGCTCACCAACCCACCTACTCCTGCTTTCTTGTCTTGGCATTCCCCTACACTGGGGCTTCGAGCCTTCTCAGGACCAAGGGCCTCTYCTTCCTTTGATGTCCAACAAGGCCATCCTCTGCTGCATATGCAGCTGGAGACATGCAGCCCAAAATATTTAAGTCAAAGACTTGGTGTTGGATGCATCCATCATGAGCATATGAAGAAATTTCATGTCCATTTGTATGCTGACACACATTCTGTACAATATCTTTATGTGATCTTTGTTCTAAGCCTCTAAGACTTAGAACAACTATTATAAGGGTTAGAACTTTTCTAAGGATTAGAACAATTGTTGTATGGTTCTTAAAATATATATCTTATATATTATCTGTTTTATAAAGTTTCCTATTTTAAATTTATAAGCGTGTGTGTTCACGAGATAAAATGTAATGTTTTAGCATGTTATTTGTAGAATGATAAAATTAGCTCCATTAGCTAAACTGTTACCACAAATATGTATCAGTTCTTTGTAGTAAGAAATATTTCATTTTTTCTTTTGCCAATGTACATTCAATCTTACCAAATATACCCATTTGAACTTTGAAGTGCCCAGTCCTAAAGCATATGTGAACACAAATACTAATTATCTTCACTATGCCATTATGTTCTGATTGCTAAAATATCAACCTGAATAAGCATGAACTAGATGGACTCAAGTCTTAACATGCTCCTAACTTTAAAAATTCTTTCCAAATCGCAAACATATATAGGAAAACAAGCCTCTACTGCCTCGTAATCAAATATAATTTTATTTTTTTCTTCTGTGTTGCTTCTAGTCATTTTGCATAGAATTGTTCTTCCATTATTATATGCCTCTTTAAATGGAGAATACGTCCCTGAAAGCTCAGCTTTTTATTCTCTGTGTTAGCTACAATGATCTAGCATCCTTTACATCTATGTCTATACAACCTAACTAGACTGAAATTGACCATCAATGTCTGTGTATTCAGTGCAGGGCAGCCTGTTACCAGTGCTCCACAATGTTTGTGGCTTGACTTTCATGAATCTTGCTGATCACACGAACTACAAAGAATCTTCAAGATAGCTATTTCTAAAGTTGTTTTTGAAGAGGCTTATACTGAATCTTGGTTATTATACATAGTTACAAGTTCTTATTTTGAAATAGAAACATGGGGACTGCTCTATGAATCATTATTATTCATGATGGCAATAAAAGTATACCATCATTGGAACAATAGCAATCATGGCTCTAATTTATTTTTTGCAACTTGAAATGACTCATTAAAATTTCAGAATAGCTAATAAATACTTGCACAATATAGACAAATTCAGTTTAGCAATACAAGTGTTAGATAAATGCACAATAGTCATTAACTATATGAGACTATGTTTACAAGTTAATGAATAATTAATTACTTTTAAAATGATTTTGATCTTAATTTTATAATTACGTTAAATTTTATTCACTTTTATAAATTTGTATGTGAAGAATGGGAAAACTGAAAAAGCGATTTATAATCAAGTTCAGTTTCATACTTTGGAACTAAATAATAATTACTACTTTTACCAGTGGTTCAACCTCCCTTATAGCTTACCTATCAAATGTAGGGGAGGAAAATGACTAATAGGACAAAACAGACATCAACCTGTTTAGAAGCAGTTCCTTGGGCCGATTCCAATCATCAAATTCTGTAGCCCAGGCTACTGGCAAAGCAYCAACAAGGAATCAACAGTCTTGACTTGATCAGTACAAGTCAACATAAGCACAAGAAGAAGTCAGAACACCACCAGAAGTTCTTATTGTGTTTCTTTTTACAAAGTTATGACAATTGAAGATCAGAGAAGAAAACAAGGCAAACCAATKCTAGAGTGTTGACAGTGAAGAACAACTAAGACTTGCAAGGAGAACCAAAGACATTGTTACCCACTGTTTGTTGGGTTACACTTACACATTTTTTAAACATCACTTGTCATTTCAAGTGTCTGCTCTAGCAAAACATCACATGACCTTTTGCCAAGCAGCTTCTAAAACGATACCATGTCATGTCTGTTCTCAGCCAAACATCCTCTCATGTTTCTGCTTCAACAAAACATCCTATCCAAAGACAGTTTCTAGACAAACTTCACATGACACAACTGGGCCACCAACCAAACAAGAAATTTCCACTTCAATATGGATCTTACAACAAAAATACCTTATTTTGATCAAAAATAAGTACATATCATGTTAACTAATGGTAATGATCTTGATCTTTTAAGTGTTTGAAACAAGAATTTGTTGGGCATTCCAGATGCTTCTCACACAGCTAAGCACCTATTTATTTCTGAGTTCATTTTTCTGTGAGATACTTGAGTCAGCAGTGAGTGGACTGTTATAATCTGTGTATTGATTGTCTACTAAATAAGAATAAGAATACATGACATGTAAGGCCTCCATAACTGCATTTTGTTGTCTTTAAATAGTGTTATATTACCACATCTAATTTTCTCCTGAAGTTAGTCACTAAAATCATCATTTAGTATAAACATTTTCAATTTTTAATTAAAATATAATCTCATTGCTCCTTCCTTCTCTCTGCTTCTTTTTTTTTNCAACAAGGAATCAACAGTCTTGACTTGATCAGTACAAGTCAACATAAGCACAAGAAGAAGTCAGAACACCACCAGAAGTTCTTATTGTGTTTCTTTTTACAAAGTTATGACAATTGAAGATCAGAGAAGAAAACAAGGCAAACCAATTCTAGAGTGTTGACAGTGAAGAACAACTAAGACTTGCAAGGAGAACCAAAGACATTGTTACCCACTGTTTGTTGGGTTACACTTACACATTTTTTAAACATCACTTGTCATTTCAAGTGTCTGCTCTAGCAAAACATCACATGACCTTTTGCCAAGCAGCTTCTAAAACGATACCATGTCATGTCTGTTCTCAGCCAAACATCCTCTCATGTTTCTGCTTCAACAAAACATCCTATCCAAAGACAGTTTCTAGACAAACTTCACATGACACAACTGGGCCACCAACCAAACAAGAAATTTCCACTTCAATATGGATCTTACAACAAAAATACCTTATTTTGATCAAAAATAAGTACATATCATGTTAACTAATGGTAATGATCTTGATCTTTTAAGTGTTTGAAACAAGAATTTGTTGGGCATTCCAGATGCTTCTCACACAGCTAAGCACCTATTTATTTCTGAGTTCATTTTTCTGTGAGATACTTGAGTCAGCAGTGAGTGGACTGTTATAATCTGTGTATTGATTGTCTACTAAATAAGAATAAGAATACATGACATGTAAGGCCTCCATAACTGCATTTTGTTGTCTTTAAATAGTGTTATATTACCACATCTAATTTTCTCCTGAAGTTAGTCACTAAAATCATCATTTAGTATAAACATTTTCAATTTTTAATTAAAATATAATCTCATTGCTCCTTCCTTCTCTCTGCTTCTTTTTTTTTCCTTTTTTATTTTCTATATTCTTTGTTTACATTCCAAATGCTGTCCCCTTTCCCAGTTCCCCCTCACCATATGTCCCCTAAGTCCCCTCCCTCCACCCTTTCCCCAATCACCCCTTTCCCATTTCTCTGTTCTGGTACTCCCCTACGATACTCCATCAAGTCTTTTCAGACTTCTCTYTGCTTCTTAATGTGTCCTGTCCTTCCCAGTCCTCCCTCCCCTTCAAATTAATGGACTCTGATTACTTTTTTCTAGGAATATAAAAAATACATCAATATATAAACACAAGTTGTGGGTACTTTTAACTTTTTTCTTTTTCTTTTATATATTACAACCGAAACTCAATTTCCCCTCACTCTTCTATTCTTTCTCTTCCCAAGCTAGTCCCTCTCACATGTCTACCCTCTCCCCCAGATCCACACTTCCCTCAGGAAAAATCAGGGCTCCCATGGACATCAACCAAACACTGTATAAGAAGATAAGACCATATAGCATTACATAAAGACTGGGCAAGGAAACTAATAGGAGCAAAAGGATCCCACAAGTTGGCAAAAAGACAGAAAATCCCCTGTTCCTACTGTTAAGATTGCTCTCCATAACATATATGTAGACAATCTAGATCAGACCTCTACAGGTTTCCTGATTTATAGAAGTTCTAATTATTCCTGGTCAGTTAATGATGTGGGCCATATCCTTTTACCATGTCCCTGATCCCTCTGGATCCTCTGATCCTTCCTCTACCTGCTACCCTTCCACAGGACTGCCTGAGCTCTGCCTAACGTTTGTCTGTGGGACTCTGCATCTGATCCCATCATTTGCTTGATGAAGTCTCTCTGTTCTCTTTTATCTTGATTCTGCTAATCTCTGGTCTCATTACACTCCGTAGGTTAAATGTTTGTGGCTCGGATGGTGTCCCAATCCTTTGGCTTGAAGCCTTGCCTGGTTAAAAATGGCAAGTTGGGACCCCATATCATCCATTACTAAGAGTCTTTCCTTGATTTACTCTCATAGATTACATGAAGTGTCCATTGCAATAGGTTCCTTCCTTCCCCCTGAAATGCCCACCAATTTCCAGTCATTTCATCCCATATTTTTCTCTCCCTCCCAGCCCCAGCTGATCTCTCCTATTATCAACCACTCCCTCCACCCATCCAACTTCAAAATCTATTCTATTTAGCCTAAGTAAAGACTTAGACATTCATTCCCCCTTAAGCCTTCCTTGTTGCTTAGCCACTCTGGGTCTATGGACTAGCATTATTCTTAATGCTCCTACCATTTTCACTCATAGCATATTAAGTAAAAATTCATCCATAACTGCAGGGATGAAAATGGAAAAGAGCCTGAGGGAGAGGGGGTCCAATGATAGGCCCAGATTGGAATCTAGCTGGGGAAGCCTTCTGTGATCAGTGGAGCAACTGGGATGGAAGTCTTCCTGCCACCATTTGCACCAGGAGCAGGGAGACTCCACAGCTTTATCTGCATTATCCACCAGGAGGGAGTGATATCTCAGCAGGCTTTCACTTTTGAGCTCAGAGGTGAGATCTCCACCTTCTCTCTGGAGGGGACCCAGCTAGGAGCACACAAGGCCTAAGATCAGTGGAGCAGCTAGGACAGAAGTCTTCCTGCCCACAGCCATTCACACCAGGGAGCTGGGAGAGTCCAGTCTTCTGTGCATAGCCTGCCAAGAGAGAGATCCCCTAGCAGTGCTTTCACTTTTGAGCTCAGAGGGATAAGGACACAGGCTTACAGGCCCACAGGAGGAAAAAACTCCAGCCAGAGACAAAAATACCAACTAGCACCAGATGACAAAAGGCATGCACAAGAACCCTACCAATAGAAACCAAAGCTACATGGCAACATCAGAACCCAGTTTTCCCACCACAGCAAGCCCTGGATACTCCAACACACCAGAAAAGCAAGAGTTGGATTTAAAATCTTATCTCATGATACTGATAGAGGGCTTCAAGAAAGACTTAAATAACTCCTTTAAAGAAATACAGGAGAAAATCAGTCAACAAGTAAAAGCCCTTAAAGAGGAAACACAAAAATCCCTTAAAGAAGTACAGGAGATCATGGATCAACAGGCAGAAGCCCTTAAAGAAGAAACACAAAAATCCCTTAAAGAAGTACAGGAAAACACAARCAATCAAGTGAAAGAACTGAACAAAATTATCCAGGATCTAAAAGTGGAAGTAGAAACAATAAGGAAATCACAAAGGGAGRCATCTCTGGAGATAGAAAACCTTGGAAAGAATTCAGGAGTCATAGAAGCAAGCATCAACAACAGAATACAAAAGATAGAAGAAAGAACCTCATGTGCTGAAGATACCAAAGAAAACATAAAATGCATAAAGCTGGTAACTCAAAACATCCAGGAACTCCAGGACACAATGAGAAGACCATACCTAAGGATTATAGGTATAGATGAGACCGAGGATTTACATCTTAAAGGCCCAGTAAATATCTTCAACAAAATTGTAGAAGAAAACTTCCCTAACCTAGAGAAAGAGAAGCTCATGAACATACAAGAAACCTTCAGAACTCCAAATAGACTGGACCAGAACAGAAAATCCTCCTGGCACATAATAATCAAAACACTAAATTCACTATACAAAGAAAGAATATTAAAAGCAGTAAGGGGAAAAGGGCAATAAACTTATAAAGGCAGACCTACTAGAATCACACCAGGCTTCTCACCAGAGAAGATGAAAGCTAGAAAATCCTGGTCAGATCTCATAGAGACCCTAAGAGAACACAAATGCCAGCCCAGGATACTATACCCAGCAAAACTCTCAATCATCATAGATGGAGAAACCAAGGTATTCCATGATAAAA
>BDUI01048382.1:0-16427 GCA_002335545.1 Apodemus speciosus | reverse complement strand
TGTGTGTGTGTGTGTGTGTGTGTGTGTGTGTGTGTGAGCTGTGTCCCTGGTTAGAGCAGACCTCTTGGGAGACAGGTAGGCTGTGAGGTTGGGGCTGGGGTAGGTATACCAGTCTGCTCCTGGTCCTATTTTGTGACTTTTAGTCTGAATAAAATTTGTTGAATACCATATGATATGCCAGTTTTGTGATACAGTTAAGTCATTTCATCTCAATGGATTTTCAATGATTCACCTTTTTTTACTTTCATTTCTTAACTGTACATTCAAATTAGATTGGTATTTAATATTTTGAGAAACTTCAGTGAAATTTTTAAAATTGGGTCATGAAAGAAAGAGCCAAAGGGGAGCTACTTATTTGCTGTTATTAGTCTAGGTCCTACTTTTGCTGTCCTTAACACCAAATTCCTAAAAGACAGCTGAAGCTTAATTCATTTTACTATCTAATCAGATACCTTTTCCAGCCAATTGTCTTTTGTCCTTAACTGTGTACCTTTACCTGCATACTTTTCATTTAAACCTTGAGTGTTTTATTTTAGTTTCACTAAGGATGATTTTTTATTGGCAGCTATCACTGACTAGGATATAAGTAAGTTACTGCACAAGAACATGTCAGAGTAAACAATAAATGTTTTTAAAGTGATAAAATATGGCAAAAGCAACTGAAACATGAGAAATGTGTTGATTTCTAAATTGCATTGCTTGCATGTTTTATTTAAGATTTTCACTTAGGATTTCATGTAAGATTTTAAATCAATAAGAAATATATGTTGATAAAAATTCCTAAATATTTTTCTACAACTATCCCAAAGCTAAGGGTTTTCTTTTTAAGTTTTGTTAGTTACTTTTTGTTACATAACCTAAAAGTGGATACATATTATATGCATTTATGATAATAGTCTGTTTTTCTCATAGAAATTTAAAAACATTTACTTTATTTGAAATACATGTATTTACATTAAAATCTTTTTAATTTTTAAGGAGCTGATGCAGTACAAATGGATGGTGACCAGATTATTGTGGAAGTACAAGAAACTGTTTTTTTAACTAATTCAGATGTAACTGTGCATAATTTTGTTCCTGATGATCCAGACTCAGTTATAGTTCAAGATGTTATTGAAAATGTTCTTATTGAAGATGTTCACTGCTCACATATTTTAGAGGAAACAGATATATCTGACAATGTCATTATTCCTGAGCAAGTGCTCGATTTAGATACAGCTGAAGAAGTGTCTTTAGCACAGTTCTCAATTCCAGACATTTTAGCTTCCAGTATTACATCAACCTCATTGACTATGCCCGAACATGTCTTGATGAGTGAAGCTATACATGTGTCTGATGTAGGACATATTGAACAAGTGATTCATGATAGCCTTGTAGAAACAGAAGTCATCACTGATCCTCTGACAGCCGACATTTCAGAAATACTGGTAGCAGATTGTGCTTCTGAAGCAGTCTTAGATTCCAGTGGGATGCCCCTGGAGCAGCAAGATGATGCCAAAATCAACTGTGAGGATTATCTTATGATTTCTTGTAAGTCTTGAGCCACATGACTATCAAAAGTATGTTTTTGTTTTTGCTGTTTTATTTTGTTTCAGACAAGGTCCTATGCTGAACTTTAATTTGTGATTCTCTTATTGGACACTGATAAGTTCTAGGGTCTTAATTGTCTGCCACAATGCTGAATTATCAAGGCAATGTTTTTGTTTGTTTTGCATGTGAATATACTTACTTGTTGGTGTATGTTTATTCAGTTTTACAAGCACAGGTATATGCTTAAATGTGGAAGCCAGAAATTTATTTTTCTCCCTGGTCATTCTACCTTTATTTTCTGAGACCAAGATCTCTCAGTGTACCTGAAGATTATTAATTCTTCTATACTAGATGGCTAGTAAACGGCAAGAATCCACCTGTCTGATAGCACTAAAGTTGTAAAAAAGAGAGGATCATGATTTCTGAAGGTCCAGTTAGGTTTATATAGTAGCACCCAGTTTCAAAACAGTGAAACCAGAATTTCTTTTTGTAGTTTGGCCAGTAAAATAATGTTGTCCTTACATTTGTTCCCTGTGAACATCTCAGAGTTTTATGGGTTTTTGTTTTGTTTTGTTTTGTTTTTAATAAATCACATTTGTAGGTTTGGGACATTACTTTTCCATCTTCTTCATCTTATTTCTCTTTTGTCTTCTGGCACATGGATATTTTTTTAAAATATAAATTGTATATTATTCCATAGGTCAATTCATGTGACTATCACTTAAAACCAGTTTATTCTCATATAGTTAAATATGAGGCCATTTACATTTGTATTATTGTTTTTTACCAAAAATTTTATAGCTAATAACATGTAATTTTGGGTATTTGTTTTAGGATTACTATTGCTGTGACAAAATACCATGACCAGAAGCAAAGGGAGAGGGAAGGATTTATTTGACTTAGACTTCACAACAAAAAGAAATCAGACAGGAACTCCTACAAGCCAGAAACCTGGAGGCAGACTCTGATGCAGAGGCTATGGAGGGTTGCTGCTTACTGGCTTATTTCCCATACCAGACTCAGCCTGCTTTCTTATACGAGCCAGAACTACCAGCACAGGGATAGCCCCACTCACAATAGAATAGGCCTTCTCATGTCTATCTATTTTCTTAAAAGGGTTCCTTCTTTTCAGATGATTTCTGTTTGTGTCAAATTGGCACAAACTATCCTGCATTGTAGTAAAACAAAAATTTTAGTAAGCAGGTAGGTATGTGAATCTGGTTTCTGGGTTTGCAAGAAAAAAAAAAGGGCATTAGGAACTTGATACGATTTACAAGCTAACAGAATGATCACTATAAATATATGTATATGTTTTATTTTTGCAGATATTACAAATCTTATTTCAAAATAACATTTTCTTTAACATTGTTGCATGTTTTTACTTATACAAAAATACATAGGGTATATTATGTTTCAGTAGTTAAAGTGATTCAATTCGAAGCATATGGTTATTTTACAGTTTTTTTCAAAAATAAGATATAACATCTCAGCAGAGTTATTTTTGTGGTTGTTGTTGTTGTTTGTTGTTCCAGCAAAGTCAAAAATAGGGCTAGATAATAGAGCTAAATACTAGAGTACTTATCTACTAAGCACAAGGCCTGGATTCTATTATCAGCACTGCAATTTTATTTCTGTTCTTTTTTTTAAAGAACAACAATTTTTTAAATTATTAGTACATATGTATGGGTATTGTGCCTGCATATATGTCTGTGTACTATGTACTCTGGTGCCCAAGGGGGCTAGAAGTGTGTGGTCAGATCTTTGTATTTTCTTTCACATGTAAATAGATATGTATATGTGTGTACATATATATGTGTGTATGTTATGATATAATATCACATATATTACATATAGTATATGCAACATATATTTGTCTCTGTATGTTTATGTATACCAAATAGACATAAATACATACATACATACATATATATACACACACATACGTATAGTATTTGAGAGTAGATTATAAAACTCTCAAAACTGAACTAGTTTTATGTAGAAAAAAACCAGTGTCTTAAATGGGAAATTAGAGAAAGAATTTTAAAGAGGATAGTGTGATAGGTGTTTTGAAGAAATAGAGCTAGAAAGAAATGGGAGCAGTAGGAGGACAGGAAAGTGGAGGTATGAGGGTCTGGAGAGATAGCTTAATGCTAGAAAGAAATGGGAGCAGTAGGAGGACAGGAAAGTGGAGGTATGAGGGTCTGGAGAGATAGCTTAATGTTTGGAAACTCTGGTTCTTAGAGTACATAAGTTCAGTTCTCAACACTCACATGGTAACTCACAACCACCCATAACTTCCGCTAAGGGGTTTCAGTACTCTCTTCTAGTCTCTACAGGTGTACATTTACCTGGTGCAAATATGTTTATGCAAGCAAAATACTCCTATCCATAAAGTAAGTCTTTAAAAATTTTTTGAAGGAGGTGGAGTATGAAATAAGGAAAGGAGAAAAAGTACATATGAAATGCCACAATTAAACTAATTTGTTTTAATATTTTTAACTAAATTTAAAACATAAAAAATAAAGCAGTTAGTGGTTTAGTATCCATGATGACAAGAAAGATGGTTTTAGAATTCACTGTAAGCAGTATTTGATACCTGATAAGCAATTAAATTTAATGTCACTTTATTTTTACCTTTTGATGTTCACTTTTGAAATAACTATATCCATTGATATTAAATAATTCTAATTAGGTAAATGAAGTTCCAGATCTCTTTTTAGTAGTTCAGAGATTTCCAAATCTATGTCTCTGTATATAAACATGTGAAATATGGACTAAGCATACATACTCTTGGGCTGGAGAGATGGCTCAGAGGTTAAGAGCACTGACTGCTCTTCCAAAGGCCCTGAGTTCAATTCCCAGCAACCACATGGTGGCTCACAACCATCTGCAATGAGATCTGAGGCCCYCTTCTGGTGTGTCTGAAGATAGCTACAGTGTACTCACATATAATAATAAATAAATCTTAAAAAACAAAACAAAACAAAACTTTAGTCTTAACATACTTGTACTTAAGCGACAGTTATTGTGCTGAACTTAGCATAATGTCTGTTGACACTGCATGGTACTTTTCTAGTAATGATACTTTGATTTTTTTTTTAAAGATGTCATTTGTTTATTTACAGTCAGTTTTAGCCCAGGCTAGTCTCAAACTCATTTTGTAGCAATGGCTTCTGATGATTTCTCCTTTTGCCTCCACTGGTCAGTGTTGGCATGGCGGTTATAGAAGTCACTAACAAAATTAATGCAGTGCTAAGGATGAAACCTAAGGCTTTGTTCATATTAGGCAAGCACTCTTCTGAGACACATTTCTAAACTAAAATTTTCATAGAAATACATGTGATTAAATTGTATTCAAAAATAAATATTAGGTAGAGCCAAGAAAATATTACATTAAAGAGTACTTTACCATGTTGGTACATTTATTTATAGATGAATAAATGAGAAAATATGCTTTTTCTTTACTCTTCATATCTTTTGCAGCTATGAGTTTATATTGTTCTAAATCATTTTTATCTTAACATTTTATTACTTCTGTACTTATTTACATGTGGCTACATAGTCTAATGATGCAGTGTTTACCTACTAAGTTAATTAAATTCTAGTACTGTCCTGAAAAAAGGAAAAAGTGTTTTGCATCTAATATTTGCCAGAAATCATCCAATTTTGTCATAGTCGAGACTATATTTCTAAGAAGAAACATCTTTTTAAATATTTATTTGCTTATTTACTTTTCTTTATATATTTCAGTATTTTGCCTGCTTCTATTTCATCTCTCAGAGTGGGGTGTGTAAGTGTGTGTGTGTGTGTGTGTGTGTGTGTGTATACACATACCACAGTATGCAGTGCCCGTAGAGCTAGAAGAAGGCATCCCCTGAAATGAAGATAGTGGTGGTTGTGAGTTGCCTATGTAGGTATTTGAGAACCATGGTCTTGTGCAAAAACAGCAAGTGTTCTTAACCAGATCTCTTGCCCAGGTTAAAAAAAAAGGATTTTCTTTGGAAATTTACCTAATAGTGTGTGCATAGTGTGTATGTGAGAAGAGGGGAAAGATTACAGAGGGAAAGTTAACTTTTAGAAGTCACTTCTCTCCTGTGACTAGTTCTGAGAATCAAACTCAAGGTTTCAGATTCCAGAGCAAATACTTAAATACTGAGCAATCTAGCCAGCCCTCCTCATTTCTGTTTCAAAAAAAAGAAAAAAAGGCATATTTTGTTTTTATATCTACTGTAAAGGTTTATAATACATTTCCTATTTAGTGGATGATGCTGGCAAAACAGATAATGAAGGTTCCTCTGAACTTACCATGAATGCAGAATCAGAAACTGATCCTTATAAATTGGATGGAACATCTCCTGAAGTTATCAAGGTGTACATTTTTAAAGCTGACCCTGAAGAGAATGATGTAGGTAAGGGAGAAAGCTTCTAATAAATACATGTTTGTTATAACTATATACAGTATTTATATATTTTATAAATATAATTTATACATGTGAATAAATATTTATGTTTTTTCTACATTATTCTTTGGGGGTGTGTGTGTGTGTGTGTGTGTGTGTGTGTGTGTGTGTGTGTGTGTGTGTGAGAGGCAGGGTCTCACATGTAGCCCTGGCTGAACTGGAATTCACCTTATGTATATGAACCAGCTTGGCTTCAAACTCTGAGTAATATCCTGCCTCAGCCTCCAGAGTATTGGAATTAAAGCATGTGCCACCAGACCCTGTTATTACTTTGATTTTTAAAAGCTATTTAACTTGGAAATTTGGAAAGCTTCTTTAAAGATAACTTTAAGACATTTGTAATGTAATATGCTGATATTATTAAAAGTAAACCTAGTACATTAAATAAGTTCCAAATTAATTTTCATAGTTTGTTTTCTTATAGGAGAAACTGTAGATGTAGTAGAGAGTGAGACTGACAATGTCAATGAAGCTGAAGTAGTTGATCAGAGCAGCAGCATTCATGTTTCCAGAGACAACATTTATATGCCAGCCAGTGATTCTCTGAAGGAAGAAGAAGATACTAGTAAGTAGATGACTAACTTTGAATGGAGATGATTTTGTTTCTATAAACTCTAATTCTTTTAAAGCAAGCAGTATAACAGCAGACCTGTATAGAGATTATTATGCTACCATATCACAAAGGACATTAGTATTCTTTTTTTAAGAAAAAAATGTGTATTTATTTAGCTTTCTAACTCTTTGAATTTAAAGCCTAGTAATTAAGTGTATATGTGTGTGTGTGTGTGTGCATGTGTGTGTGTGCATGTGTGTGTGTGCATGTGTCTGTGTGTATATGTATATATCATTTATATATTTATATTTAACTTGGTTATTTTTTTTTACACTTCAAATGTTATCCTCATTCCTGGTTTCCCCTCCAAAAACCTACTATTCCATGCCTCCTTACCCCTGCTTCTATGAGGGAGATTCCCCCACCTTCCCATTTCCACCTCACCACCTCTACTCTGGGGCTTTGAGCCCCTACAGGACCAAGGGCCTCTCCTCCCATTGGTGCCCGACAAGGCCATCCTCTGCTACATTTGCAGCTGGAACCCTCCATGTGTGCTCTTTGGTTAGTGGTTTTGTCCCTGGAAACTGGAGAGATCTGATTGGTTGTTCTTCCTATGTGGCTGCAAACCCCTTCAGCTCCTTTAGTCCTTTCTCTAAATCCTCCATCAAGGTCCATGTGCTCTCTCTGATGGTTGGCTGTGAGCATTCACATCTGTATTGGTCAGGCTCTGTCAGAGCCTCTCAGGAAACAGCTATATCAGGTTCCTGTCAGCAAGCAATTCTTGGCATTAGCAATAGTGTCTGGGTTTGGTGTTTGCATGTCAGATGGATCCCTAGGTTGGGCAGTCTGGATGGCCTTTCATTCCCTCTCTGCTACACTCTTTGTGCATTTCCTTTAGACAGGAACCATTCTGGATTAATAAGAAGGGTTGGTGGCCCCATCCCTCAACTGGGGCCATGCCTATCCACTGGATATGGTCTCTACAGGTGTAACTGCCCACAGCTGCAGTGAACTGGGTCCCTGGAAGAGAAGCTAGGGTAGATGTGGCAGCGGGAGGGTGGCAAAAAAGAATGGAAGCTAGGACAATGCAATTGCTGATCGAGGCCCAAAGTTTATTTGGGGTTCTGACATTTTAAGGGATTTCAGGGTGAATCACTACCTTGCAAAGGAAGGGTCTGCTTAGTGTGTGTTGGCTCCACGGTTCCACGGTCTCCTCTGTTGGGTATTTTTAGCTAATGGCATCCACCTTGGGTCCTGGGAGGCTCTTGCTTTCCTGGCATCTGTGACTTTCTAGTGACTACTCCCCCACCCACCCACCCCCGGTTCCCCATCCCCCACTGCTGCACACACTTCTGTTCAATTTTTTTGACCCTCTGTACTTCTCCCCATCTCCTCCCACCCCGGATCCTGACCCCACCTTTTAACTTCTCTCTCCTCTCTCCCTCCTAGGTAGCTACCTCCTATGATTATTTTGTTCCTCCTTCTAAGTAGGACTAAAGCTTTCATACTTTGGTCTTTCTTCTTCTTGAGCTTCATATGGTTTGTGAGTTGTATTGTGGGTACATAGGGAAATTTTGAGTGGTAAATTGAATTTCAGAAGAGCCTAGGATTATTATGTAAGACTTTTACTTGAAAAATCAAATAAAAATAAATTATTGAAAATAAAAAGTGGAATGTACTCCATTTTCATTGAATATTTTTCATTGAATACTATAATTTTTCTGAAAGTAAATTTACTTTTTGTTGAGATTATACTAAATATAGTCACAAAAAGGATAATTTGTGTATAAATGTTGCTAAAATAAATAAATTTTATATAGAAGTACTTGTAGGAGAAGAAGATGCTGGTGGCATAACTGCAGACACTCCTGAGCATGAACAACTGATGGATGACAGTGAAATAAAAGCAGCTTTCCTGCCTATTGCATGGGCAGCAGCTTATGGTAAGTTATAGCTTAAAAATTTAGTATTTATTCATTCTCGTTTGAAGTATGGGGTACATGTATGTGAGGATGTGTATGCATATGTATGTGCTCATATATGTAGAGACAGTTGTGTAGCATTAGTCCTGGGGAGATGTTAAGACATGTCTAGCTATTCCAGATAGGGAAACAATGATAGCAACCAAAATATGGATATCCCTGAAGTCCAACTTGGTGAGCCCTTGAGTTTATTGAAGTTGTTTTTAGGAATCTGGGGTTACTCACCTGAACAGAAATGATCCAAAGACAGCTAGCTGCATTACTAGAATCTATCTCAACATGGCAAATGAAATCTGGAAACCTGGATAGTACTGTATAAGCATTTGAGAAGTTGAAGACTGTTTTAGGCAATGCAGATGGTGTTCCTCTCTTCCAGGTAGCATGCCTGTTCTGCACTTCTGAGCTTTATCTCAGTATAGAAAGTTTTGCCTCTGTTTAAAACACCCCATGTCTTAATAAACTTCTGTCTAAGATAGAAACTGCTTCACAATGGAGACCAAAAGACAACCTTTTGAATTGTTTCTCAGGAGATACAATCTAACTTTTCTAGTACTGGGATTACAAATGTATCTTTATATTCTTCAAAAAAAAAAAAAAGCCAAAAACATGTGTGACAGTTTCAAATTCAAATCTTCATGCAAGCACTTTCTCAATTAAGTAAGCTGTTTTCCAGCCTCTTACCCATTTACTAAGAAATGGTTTCTGAGGGCTGGAGAGATGGCTCAGCGGTTAAGAGCACTGATTGCTCTTCCAGAGGTCCTGAATTCAATTCCCAGCAACCACATGGTGGCTCACAGCCATCTGTAATGGGATCACAGCCTCTTCTGACAGGCAGGTGTATGTGCAGATACTCATACTTTACAATTAAAAAAAAAAAAAAAAAGAAAATGGTTTTTGAGATCTTAAGATCCTATAAATATGTGATTATTTTAAATTCAGTAAGTGATTAAAAATAGGGAACTCAGAATATATAGTTCAAATTTTTCTTTAACTTTTACTTACTTCTTTTTACTTACTTTTCTTTAACTTTAAATTACACATATATTCTACTTGGAATTTGTTTTCTTTTGTATTGGCTTATAACTTTAGTTTCAGAAAACTGCCAAAATACCATGTTAGGTAATTTTCAACTAAATGTATTCTTAATTGCATTTCATAAAAAAGGATTTTCTGACATTATCAATCAGGTCTTACTTTTTATTGTTGGCGGAGCCAATAAATACTTCCTAATGTCTTGTAATATTATATCATTGTTTGATGTACATTGTTAGATAATAATTCTGATGAAATTGAAGACCAGAATGCTACTGCCAGTGCTGTCTTGCACCAAGATGAGTCTGGTGGCCTTGACAGAGTACCTAAACAAAAACCAAAAAAGAAAAAAAGACCTGAATCCAAACAGTACCAAACAGGTAAGGAAGAAATAATTCCATTGTGTAGAGTGTTTTAAAATTATATGAGGAAATGCTGTTGCATGTTCACATGGGTATAATGATGGGTTGTTTTGGTTTTTTTTTTTTTTTTTTTTTTTTTTTTTTTTTTTTTTTTTTTTTTTTTTTTTTGTTTTGGGTGTCTTTTATTGTTTTGACTACTCAACTACAGCTGTTGTGCAATGAATTTGAAAATATGTTTGCATTCACTGATAGTCATGAATAACTTGCTTGGTAAAAAACAAATAGACTGTAGATCAAATATTAAGGAAAAATAATTTAACTCTCTGGTTGTTTTGTTTAAACAAAAAAATAAAACCATAAATATGTTATCCTTTTTTAAGGGATATCACATTTTAGCCAAGACTAACCTCAAACTAGTGGCAACCCAACTTCCTCAAAGTGTGAATATTGTTATGAGCCCTTATACTTGATTATTAATTTGCTTAATGTGAAGCTAAAACAATCAGCATTTTCTTTGTTCTTATATTTCTGTGTTTTGAAGACATATTCTTCATTTTTAGGTCAAGCTGGCAATGAATTTGTGATTCTCCTGCCTCTCTTCCGTCAACACTTAGAATTAATGGGCCTTTACTACCACCATACCATTTAAACAAACATATCTTAGAGAAACAGGAGAGCAGTTTTTTTAACAAGATCTGACTCTTCTTTGAATTGATTTTGAGATGTGATTTTGAGATTAGTGAGAATATAGGTGTGTGTATTTTTATAAGCACTGTTGAAGAATGTCAAAGATTACTAAAAGTTAAGGTGATAGTGAACCTAATTAAGTATTTAGCTTTATTTGCAAATTATTTTCTACAGGTCTCTAATGTGATAAAGCTTCATTGTTTTTTTTTTTTTTTTTAAAGTGGAAAGAATGAAATTAATCCAGTCACAGCGTGTCAGGTTGTTTTCTTATGATTGAAGTATCTATGTTGAAAATCAATGAAAAGAATGTTAAAAACTGTAAAGTTCAGAAAATGTACTTGAAACTTAATGAAGAAACAAAAAAGAATGTAGTTTAACTATTTGCCTGTTTTGTTCCCTTTTTTAGCAATAATTGTTGCTCCTGATGGACAAACTTTAATAGTCTATCCTTGCATGTTTTGTGGAAAAAAATTTAAGACCAAAAGTTTTTTGAAAAGACACATAAAAAACCATCCTGAATACCTTGCTAAGAAAAAATATCACTGTACTGACTGTGATTACAGTACCAACAAGAAGATAAGCTTACATAATCACATGGAGAGCCACAAGTTAACCGTTAAGACAGAAAAGGCCACAGAATGTGATGACTGTGGAAAGCATGCTGGGACTTTGTGTACTCACAAAACAATGCATAAAGAAAAAGGAGTCAACAAAACATACAAGTGTAAGTTCTGTGACTATGAAACAGCTGAACAGACATTATTGAATCACCACCTTTTGGTGGTCCACAGCAAGAAATTTCCTCACGTTTGTGTAGAATGTGGCAAAGGTTTCCGTCACCCATCAGAGCTCAAAAAGCACATACGAGTTCACACTGGAGAGAAGCCCTACGAATGTCAGTATTGTGAGTACAAGTCTGCAGACTCTTCTAACTTGAAAACACACATAAAAACTAAGCATAGTAAAGATATACCACTGAAGTGTGGCATCTGTCTCCTGACTTTCTCAGACACCAAAGAGGCTCAGCAACATGCTGTTATACACCAAGAGAGCAGAACACATCAGTGTTCATATTGCAACCATAAGAGTTCAAATTCAAGTGATTTAAAGCGACATATAATTTCAGTTCACACAAAGGACTATCCTCATAAGTGTGACATGTGCAGCAAAGGATTTCATAGGCCTTCAGAACTCAAGAAACACGTGGCTACCCACAAAAGTAAAAAAATGCACCAATGTAGACACTGTGACTTTAAGAGTCCAGATCCATTTCTGCTAAGTCGCCATATTCTCTCAGTTCATACAAAGAATGTTCCATTTAAGTGTAAGAGATGTAAAAAGGGATTTCGACAACAGTGTGAGCTTCAAAAGCATATGAAGACCCACAGTGGCCGGAAAGTGTATCAGTGTGAGTACTGTGAATATAGCACCACAGATGCCTCAGGCTTTAAGCGGCATGTTATCTCCATTCATACGAAAGACTATCCTCATCGCTGTGAGTACTGCAAGAAAGGATTCCGGAGACCCTCGGAAAAGAATCAACATATAATGCGTCATCATAAAGAAGTTGGCCTGCCCTAATTTAAAGGGATGTTGGCTTTGAAGCAGGAAACTCATTTTAAAAGCATTTTCCTTCTTCACATCCAATATTATGAATTTGTTAAGTGAATATAAACATCGTATTGCTCCTATTTGACTTTGTTTTATTAAATAGGGTATTCTATATATCCTTTACAAACTTATGAAGTGAGAGAAACAAATTTTAACAACATAATTCTGATTTTGTGTTGAGAATTTAGTCTTAGAAGCTTAGCTATCACACCTTACTCATCTTGGTGGTACTTTTCTAAGAAAAAAGTAATATAAGTAACATGAAAAGTAACATTGACACAAAATATACACATTAGAGATACAGCTAACGTAAATGAGAGGTTTTTATGATGTCTCACCATGAAAATAGGGAAATAATTTCCTTGTCTTAATATTTTTGGATTTTTGACAATGCAACTCCTATTTGAGTGTTTACCATTGTTGATTATAAGATGTCGACTGGGTTTGAAAAAAGTTTTCATTTTTGTTTAATCATCATTTTCATTTGGCTTGTAGTATTTTTTCCTCCTATATAACAGAATTTTGGAAAATTTTAATGAAAATATTTGCTTTTTTTGTTTTGTAATAGTTTGTCTTGAAGTAATAGTTTGTAATTCTTTGTTCTATAAGCAAGAACTACTGTAGATTAAATTTTGCAGATTTGTAGAAGTCTGTTGTGGCTTATAGAGTATTTTATCAGTTTGGCATTGAAATGCAGTTTTAAATTTTAGTTATATCTATTCCTTGTTTAAAATAACATCTTTAATGAAATTATTTAATTTACAATAACCTGGAAAAACCCAGGGATATATGGTATCATTTGTTTACTTGATATTCAGAAAAACTAAAACTCAGGTGGAGAATTATAGGGAAAATAGGGAGCTTAGTAAAAATAATTGTATTCTCCTTAACCTTGATAATTGAAAACCAGAAAAAGCTTTTTTATAGCTAGAATATTTTAATACAATTTCAGTATTGTACATTAATTTTTCTGGAAAGCTGTAACACAGGATTTTATTTTTCTTTAAATCTTGTCTTTAGTGGAAAGGAAAACATAGAGGCAGTTATAAAATCATTTTACAAACTTAGTAAGTTCTCTAAGAATATATAATTGGCAATTTCAGCCAGTCTTTTATTTTTCTTAGCTTTTTTTTCCCCTTTGGTAGCATATATATATTGGTATTCACTAGGAAATAAAAGTTGATTATTTTAATTTTTGAAAAGTAACATTTTAAAGGTATTCCTACTTGTAATAAATATATAATGAATCCAGCTTATTGGATTTAACTATTATAATTTTTAAGAAAACTTTTTTTTCTTCACTAAGCTACTAGTTTATGGGAAGAAATTTCCTATTTGATAAGCAGCACCTTTGGCTCTGACAGTACTTAATGTTCTGTTGCCGCTGTGACTTTTATTTTTGTGCCAGTGATACTTTTTATCAGATGTTATATTTATATGATTAGAACTTTTAAGTAATTGATGCTTGACATTCTCTGAAATATGCTAGGTTTAAGTTCAGTACTAAAATTATTTAGATACATAGGAATTCCGTTATTGCTAAGCAAAGGCCAGACTGGATTTTGAAAGCCCCTCCCCCTCCTCCTAACACCTTTGTTTATTCTCTTCAGAATTTACTTGCTATTCAGTGTAGTGTTCTGTAAAACTCTGTTCTTTATAGCTAAGAATCTGTTCATTTTGCTTTTTCCTGAAGTAATATAAAATATATGTTTGGGTGAAAGTCTTAACTATAAGAATTTAAATAAACTTAAAACCACACTTTTTTTGTATTTCTCATAGTTACACTTAATTGTTTAATTTTTAAGTATATTAGACTTTTGAAAAGTAATAAAAAGTATGGCAAAGCAAATGTGATATATTTACATAGATATGGATATAGATATGGATTGTGCTTATACATTATTTACTGGGACAGTATTGTTTTATTTTTTTTTTAATGATTACCAAAGATAGAAAACTTGTACTAGCCAAAACTTTAAAAAAAATACAAAGTCTTAAAGGAAATGAATTTGAAATTGCATGTTAACTATTCCATCTTTTCTTTGTACACAATCTAAAATATAGCAAAATGCTTAAAAGAAGTGATATTGTACATGTGTACTTGAGAGTAACATAGAGAAATAAAATAAGATTGTTTTCCTGTTAATAAGTGTTTATTGTATTTGATACCAAGCAGTAACAATACTTATTGGGGCTAAAGTGCATCATTTTTTGAAAAGTGTGTGTGTGTGTGTGTGTGTGTGTGTGTGTGTGTGTGTGTGTGTGTGCCCTTGTCCTCCTAGCTGCTATACTTGGTTCCTCTTCCTCTCTTCCCCTTCCCTTTCCCTTACATGGCTCAAGGTCATGACTACTCACAACTCTCCCAGATAAACCTGGAGTTACAGGGAGTAGTTTGCTGCTATATGGGTGCTAGGAATTGAAACAGTGTCCTCTGGAAGAGCAGCCAATATTCTTAACCACTGAGTTCCCCAACTATATATGTTTATGAATTAGGTGTTTTTACAATTCTCATTTCTTTATGTATAGTTCTAGTTTTAATAGCTATAATCTTTGTAAACCTCCATATCTGGTATTATATTGCCATATCATTATAAGCAGAATATCTATCTCTAGTCCTGACCTATTGCCACATATTTTATTTGTATACATGTTACAATCACTGAATATTGACTCCTATAACTAACTAGTTTGTTCATCTGCCCTCTCTCCCTTCCTTTTTCCCTCTCTCCCTCCCTTCCTTCCTTCCTTCCTTCTTTCCTGAATTGGGAATGTCCAAATTAGGAAGACAATGATTGGAAATTTATGTTTTCATGTGGTTTTAGTTTGGCTTTAACTTCCTGTATCATATAATTGGATTGTCAAGAGAACACCTGCCCATTTATAAGTATCATGAACAACATTAAACATCTGTGAAAAGTGTTCACAGCAACAGTTGTCTTAGTACCTGCTAATTTACTGTGCAGACTCCAGTAAGTAATCACTATCCACATTTTAAACTTTTTTCAAAAAACTATTTTTACCTATGATTATATTGATTTGAGTTCTTAGTTACTGAAAAGTAACAGATTTAATGCTTTTTTTTAATTTTAAGTGTGTGATATTGCAGAGAGAGAGAGACAGAGACAGAGACAGAGACAGAGAGAGACAGAGAGATGCACACCATATTCATGCTTCATGCTCATGGAGACCTGGGGGTGATGCAAGATATTTCCTATCCATTCACATTGAGGCAGTGAGAGGCCAGTGATTGGAGGGGGAAGAGTAGGAGAAGCTAAGAGAAGGAGGGGCTGGGAAAGAGGGAGCCTGGGAGCTGCATGAGAGAGCAGAGGAGACGCACAGATCCAGATGGTGTCAGATGTGTTTCTGGTGTGCTGAGAGCTTAGAAATATTGAGATAAAACTTTATCATTGTAATTTGGCATTATGTAATTGGGAGTTTCATATACACAAATATATTTGGTTAACTATTCAAGTTTAAGAGTGATGCTTTGCTGGTTACTTGGAAGGAGTGGGTGCTGGACATGAATGAGAGACCCGCCAGGGACTTGGAGCAGAGACCTGGCAGGGCAGTACTACATTTTAATCATTTCCCACTACATGGGGGTATCAGATCTTCTGAAATAGGAGTTACAGACTGTTCTAAGTCACCATATCACATGGGAATTTGGAACTGAACCTAGTTCTTCTGTAGGAGTAGCCAGTGCTTTTAACCACTGAGCCATCTTTCCATCCCCTTAAAGCAATTTTGGTATGATGTAAAGGATGATGTTCTCATGAGCTAGGAGTCTAGATTCTTCAGAATCTCTTCAGAGTCCTGAAACATGTATCAAAGGATAAAGCATATTAGCTAGCCTGAGTTTGATCCCAAGGATACTCATGTATGGAAGGAGAAAACTGACTTTAGAAAGTTGTATTCTGGGTGCCACACACATCATACATACATACATACATACATACATACATACATACATACATACATACATACATACATTCAGGCAGAGTCTTTGAAAATGACAGTTCATAAAAGTACCACTCAAAGCCGGGCGGTGGTAGTGGCGCACGCCTTTAATCCCAGCACTTGGGAGGCAGAGGCAGGTGGATTTCTGAGTTGGAGGCCAGCCTGGTCTACAGAGTGAGTTCCAGGACAGCCAGGACTACACAGAGAAACCCTGTCTCAGGGGGAAAAAAAAGTACCACTCAAAAGGTTAGGA
>BDUI01048360.1:0-10903 GCA_002335545.1 Apodemus speciosus | reverse complement strand
TATTTGTTGAGGCCTGTCTTATGGCCAATTATATGGTCAATTTTGGAGAAGGTACCATGAGGTGCTGAGAAAAATGAATAGTCTTTTGCTTTAGTTGCCAAATTATTACAGCGTGTGTAAAAAGAGCACATATTAATGGAACAGAATAGAGATTTTTGAAAAACCCTATGTATATCTATCCAAATTATTTTCAATAAAGGTACAAAGTGGAATCTTTTCAACAAATGATGCTTGGAAAACTACATGTCCACATCAAGTCTGAAGCTTGATCAAATTCTCTTATGTTGAGAAACCTTCAAAAGAAGATTTACTAAATATCTTAATTTATTAATTGAAATACTATATATAGTAGAGTGAAACAAGGAAAATTTTTCAAGACATTGGTACAAACAAATTTTTAAATAACCTCCATCCCCCCTCCCCAAAATCTAGAGAATGCTAGCATTTCTTTAGAGTAAACAAGGAAGGACCACTGTAGTTAATGCCACCGTAATTCCCCAAAGAATAGTTCCATTCAGGGCTGAGAGAAGAACTTGGGAGCATTTTCCACTGAGGATTGGCTTTACAGGCTTGAATGATATAGGGCTCAGAGAATTGTAGAGTGATTCTCCATGGTTTTATATGTTTATGGTGACCAGACAATGTTAAGCAGGATGACATTACTGTAAACTGTCCATGAGAGGCCACTCTCTCCAGCTGTGAAGATAAAGCTTAAGGTTCAGTATAGAACCCAAATGATAGAGATGCCTGTATTCTGAAATATCTCCTGAGAGAAGCTGTAAAAATGGAGTGCAACTAACCCATTGGAGAGTCTATGTATCTTACAAGCAGAAAGGCTGGACAAATATCCTTATATAAGCTTTTAGAAACAGAGATGAGAATATCAGGAACATCAGATCATGGGTATGGGCCTGGAGTTTGATGTTTGCTCTCATAAAAGCTAATCTTGTCAGCTTTATGGGACTTAGAATGTTACTCAAATAAGCTGTTGAGCATTTCTGTGAGATTAAGTCAGAGTAATTAAAGTGGGGGAAACATCCCTAATTATCAGCACCACTATTTTATGATTTGGTATCCTAGACTGTGTGGAAAAGTTGGAAGCTGGAGAAATGGTTTTGGGATTAAGAGTACTTCTTGCTTTTGAAGAGGACCTGAGTTTGGTTCTCTGCACCCGCCTGAAACTCCAGATAAAGTAGATTTGATGACCTCTTTTAGATTCCGTGGGCACTTGCACACACCTGCGTACACACATAGACATATGCATATACATTTTAAAATATCTAAATAAAAAAGGATAAAGCATGGTTGAACAAAGGCAGTCATTATTGTCTCATTTCTGGCTGTGAATTCCATGTGCCTAGCCACCTCCATATCTTGTTGCCATGGTATCCCACCTTAAACTTTGAGCAAATATAAATCTTTCTTTCAGTAAGTGTTTTTTGTCAGATAGTTTGCCATTACAATGAGGAAAGTAACTAATACAGCTCTGCTAGATTTCAGTAATACTTCGGTTTTATTATTCCTTGCTATGCCCACATTCTTTTTTGGAATAGGAATGCTTATACCAAGTCATTTTATGTACATTTTTTAAGGAACTTGTTGGTAAGAGATCATCTGCAATCTAGGATAAAACTTGTATATTGGAATGTTTAATGATTTAGAAGACTTTTGATGCTGTAGGGGATGCAAATTGTATTTTGTTGTGTCCTTGAAAAGGAGGTGGAAAGTTATGGCTTCAAAGTTATATCTTTGGGTGTCAAGGTGACAAGGGGTGTAGTTGTGATGGTTAATCTTGGCTGTCAGTGAAGTAGGATTAAAGTTATCATGCAAGCAAGTTAGAGGCCATGCCATTGAAAAAATATTTAGATTACATTAGTTGAAGTGGGAAGACATACTCTGAAAAGGGTTGGTACCATTATATATGCTAGGTTCCCAAACAAAATAAAAAGTTGAAAGTGAGCTGAACACAGACATTCACTGCTTCTCAGAAATAAACACAGTGTGATCAGCCACTACTGATCTTGTTGCCCTTCCTTTGCCGCCATGACAGATGTTAAAGACTGGAAATATATGCAAAAATAAACTTTTACTTAAATTGAATTTTTAGATACTTGATTGTAACAATAAGACAGATAACTAACATACTGCATATCATATGAATGGATAAAGATAAATATGCAAATTACAAGTGTGTGTATGTGTTTGTGTGTATGTGTGTGTGTGTGTGTGTTCAGGAAAAATAATATAGTCAGTGAAAAAGAATTTTGTTATTTGTAGAATTGTGAATTGAACTACATGATATTATATCGTAGGGAATAAGCCATTCACAGAAAAAAATACCACATATCCTTGCTCATGTATTAAAACTAAAACTGATTTGATCTGAAAGTAGAACAGTGATTACATTGCAAAGTATTGGGAAGGGTGTATGAAGACAAAGTATTTTGAACAAAATATTAATTAGTGCATATGCACAAACTTGTAGAAATAAGAGGCCAAACTCCATTAGCATGCTTAATTAATTTGTGTTAAAGTAAAGAAGTGTATTGTTCTGCCCTGGGTATCTAGGCTCTCCAGTATCCATTTTCTATTATCAGTGAAGATTTCTCTAGCAGCAGATAGGAGTGGGTACAGAGGCCTACAACCAGACATAATGCAGACAAAGAAAGTCTGAATTGGATGTCTCCATCAGATCCCTCTAAGAATCACGGAATCCCATGGAAGAGGAGGTGGAAAGGTATGAGTCAGAGGGGGTGGAGGATACCACTGAATCAACTATGATGGGCTCATATATGCTCAAAAGAGACTGAATTTGTAAGCACAAACCCTGCATAATTCTACACCAGGTCCTCTGCATATATATATATATATATATATATATATATATATATATATATATATATATATATATATATATATATATATATATATATATATATATATATATATATATATATTTGCAGCTCTAATGTGGCTGCCCTTTCCAGTCCTGCCTACCGGAGTTCTTGACCCCCCTCCCACCATCCATTCTTCACTGAGAGGGTGCTCACTCACCACCACCCCACATCCTCCTTTCCTGGGGCATTGAGTCTCTACAAGATTAAGCACATCCTCTCCCAATGAAGGTGAACAAGGCAGTCCTCTGCTACATATGTGCCTGGGATCAAGGACCAACCCATGTATGGTCTTGGCTTGTTGGTGGCTTAGACTCGGAATTCCCAAGATTTGTTTATAATTATCTTCCTATGGAGTTACCATGCCCTTCAGCTTCTCCTTTCCCTAACCCTTCCATAGGGGTTCCCAATTTCATTCCAAAAGTTAGTTGCAAGTATTTAAATCTGTCTCAGTTAGTTGCTGGTAGAGCCTCTCGGAGGACAACCATGCTAGGCTCCTGTCTACAAACACAACATAGCATTAGTAATAGTGTCAAGGTTTGGTATCTTCCCACAGAATGGATCTTAAGTTGGACCTGTCACTATTCAGCATTTCCTACAGTCTCTGTTTCATCTTTGTCCTTGCATTTCTTTTAGACAGGAATAATTCTGGATCAAAAAATTTGAAGGTGAGTTAGTGTCCCTATCCCTCCACTGGGGGCCCTGTCTATCTACTGGAAGTGGTCTGTTCAGATTTCATCTCCCCACTTTTGGGCATTTTGGCTAAGGTCACCCACACTGAGTCCTGAGTACCTCTCACATTCAAGGTCTCTGGGACTTTCTAGAGGTTCCTCCCTGTCCCCTACACCCCGCGGCTGCATACATTCATTCACCTGGCCCTCTAGGCTTCTCTTAAGCTTAGTGCTTTCATGAGACTCCTAAGAGTGAGAGTGAGTATATCTCTGATTCATTTGCCTGTTCTTGGGTCTCTTTTCTTCCTATTGGATTGCATTGTCCATACTCAATATAAGTTATTTTACATTTTCATAAGTTATGTTGTTTTAGCTTGCTTGGTTGTTGTCTCTTTTCAGGAATGGAGGGGAAGTGGATCTGGGAGAGATGGATAAGAGTGGGGTTTGGTAGGGTAGGAACCAGGAAGAGTCAAGGGAAGGAAAATTGTGGTTGGGTTATAATGTATGAGAGAACTTATTTTCAAATAAATAAGTAAACAAACAAACAAATAAATAAATAAAGGAAAGTAGCTGCATATGGATATTGAATAACAAAGGTACTAATAATCACAAAAATTTCTATTGTACAGTGCTACTTTGAGTAATTCTCAACAAAAATATTGGGAAGACAATATCCTAATATTTTTCTTTTTCTGTAAAAATCATATAAATACATAAAATGAATTTCTTTAATCTTTTTCTCTCTCCATTATATCAATACTTTCTGATTTTTGCCCTGTTAATATATTTTCCTGGACCTGAGGAATATCACATATTCCAGCATCAGAATCAGTATTTATTGGTGAACACAAACAAAATCAAATCATTTATTATGCAGAAAACCTCAAGAAAAAACCCAACATGATGATCAACCTTTGACCTATTATTTTTTCATCTAGAATTCTTTAAAGATTGTATTTTGTTCTCCCACTCTGTTTCCTTACCTAGCAATTTACTAAGTTAGATGTTTATAAAACATCTAAATATCCTTTCTAATACGTTTTCAACATAAACTCAATAGATACTTTATCAAGAAAATGAAAACGGATTTTGTACTGAATGGGAAAAAATGAGTTAATGATCTCATGTATTCTGAGAATTCTTTCAAGTGTTAGGTTCTTGTAAACCTTTGTTTTCCCCATCATCTCAATTCAGATTTGGAACCAATAACCTTTTTGAATCAACACTTTTCTCTTAGAACAAATTAAAAATAAATTCCAACYTTCAACTTTGGGAGTTCAGATGTTTTATATAATACCCTTGATAACAATGAAGCAAAGGTCTCAAATAGACTGACAATAAGGAAAGAAACCAAAGCATCACTACAAAAATTCAACAAATCACAAAAGAAGGCAGTGAATTTAAGGAAAGCATTTCTGAAGTCATAATCCTCAAAGTCCAAATGAAGGCAGGTATATAGCCCAAGAATTTTAGTCTAAATTTTAAAAAAATAAAGGAGAGGGAAAAGTATTATTAATAAATACATAATAAAAGCCATAGGAATATACTCTGATCATTATTCTAAAACTATTTAGTGGCTAGTAAAGGCAGAGGAAAAATAAAATAATTATATTTGCTATGATGATATGTTTTTTTAAATCCTAGAAAATCCTATAAGTTTGGAATTGTAGATGAATGAACAAGAAATTATGAGGCAACCTGTAAAATCTTCCTGGAGACAGTCTTATTGTAACCATTTGAAAAGGCCAGAAGTAGTATTAAATATGAGGCAAAATCCTTATATTCTATAGTCTTGCCACTAACCAAATGACTGATCATAACTTAATTACTTCCCTGTAGGATAATTTACTCTCTGTAATTGAAAGGATGATTTTCAATTCCTGGAGCATATGATGAGTACAGTTTCTTCCATGGCTGCCATTCTTTATGACAATGAATATGGGAGCCATTTATCACATTGATATTACATTTTATATTAATTTACTATCCATTTGTGTGGAACTATGATAATTGATAAGGTTTTATACAAAATATATGTATGGGAGCTCATAGGTATGAGTTAAATTGTCCTGTTTGTCTACCCAATCTGCCAAAATTTGAACTTCAATTCCAGTGTATAGTGACCATGTTTTTTAGTACTTCACCATTTTGTAGTTAATATGTGCTGCTGGTGTAAATTTCAAAAGATATTAAACTCACAGGAATATTTCATTATATTTCTTTCCATTTTAAATCTCTTTCAATTTTTACAAACTTTCAATTGCTTTGGTATCATAACTTGGTGCAGGAAATATTTATTTTCTAAAGTAGTGTGGGGCATTATTTATATTAGTTTATATACATATCATACTGCCTTATGGAATTGGAGCTAATACTATTCCACTTCTAAAAATGAGAAATAGACGTAGCACTTTCATGCTTATCTAGATGCTTACAAGTATTTGAATTGTGATTATATAGATAGGAATTATTAGAATATACATGGCCAACTTCTTCTGATTTCAAACAAAAATCTGGTTCTATGAAAATAGACTTAATGTTAGGACATGTAAAGATTAAATTTTTTAAATAAAACACACACACACACACACACATATATATATGAAGATACAAACACATACAGCAACAGACACACACAGACATATACGCATATATATATATATACATACATATATACATACTTACATACATACATACATACATACATACATACATACATACATACATGTATACACAGAGACACCACCTCAATTATTTATGTTTCTATTTAGAGGGCATCAAGATGCTTGAAATTCTGAAACATCTGGCACTAAAACTGACAGAAAATGAAAAATGTTGGGGAAAAACACATTTGGAATCATTGAGAAGGTATATATTGCTCCTATATCATTATGTATTCTTTATTTGGTCAGCTGCTTTTCAGATTCTAAAGCTATAGAACAGTTGGTGTGTATCAGCATAAGTTCAGCTTCTCATGAAGAATTAACAATTTCTGGCAGCACCTGTCATTGGAAGTCAGGTTTAGCTCTTAGTGTGGAAATGTACCACATCAAATTCTTGGGAAACATAGACAAAAGAAGTAAGTGAAAATATTAAATACTTTTATATTATATTGGGAATAATAATGCTTTGGTAAGAAATGAGACAGAAGACTCCAGCAAACTTTCTCTAAAAGAACTACATATTCTTAAATGCGGTTGAACTTCTAAGACTTTTTTTCTTCTGAGATAAACTTATCTACTTTTGACAGAATAGAAACATTGAAGGCTGCATTCAATGGATTTCTGTTAATTGAATCTTATTTTCTCACAGATATCTATATAAAACTAATTATTAGTTTATCTTAAGCTACCAGGAAATATATTTACATACGTATATGAATTTTCTACTAATTACATAAAATAAATTATATTTTAAGGAAGCAATTAAATTTTTTTCTTAAAGAATGTGTTCAACCTATAAACCTTCACTTGCATTTTCCTGCTGCAAATGTCAAAATGATTCCTCTTTCTTTGCCTCAAATGTAGTTTTTGTAGTCTTGCTTTGTAAAGGAATGTAAAATGTCTCTAAGAGTGCAATAAACAAAATTCATCTTCAAAACCAGAAGATTTTTAACCTTTACTATGGCTATTGTTTGTTGTGTACTCCATAGTTATATCTGATAAGGTACACTTTTGAAATTTATTGTTTATTTGAGAGTTCCATACATGCATATAATATGTTTTGATCAAGTCCACCTCGATTTCCCCCTTCACATCCTCCCATATACGTCAACTAATTTTACTCAGAATTTCAGGTGATATCTAACATTTGAAAAACCCTCTCTGTTTACTTAGTGCTGCTGTACATGCATAAATTTAGGACTATTTACTGCAGCATAAACAGCTTCTCAGGGCTGCACTCTTAAAGAAATCTGACTACCCTGCCCTAGAAGTCATAACTTGCTCTCTCTTCTGAACCAGTATTTAGGGTCATTTGATCTTATATAGGTCTTGTGAATATAGCCAAGTTTGCCAACAGTTCATGTAGACATGTGAAATGGTGCTTTAATTTTCAGCAAACACAGTTTTGCTGCAGTTGTCTAATCTCTGTGGCTCTTTTGATGTCTCTATACTTGATTCTTTGAGGATTCCTCAGCCTTGCCATTGAGTGGGTATGATATAGATGTAGTGGAGAATTCCACAGACTCTTATTCTCTGATCATTAACCAGGTTTTAATAATTATCTACTACAAAAGAAGCTTTTCAGATGAGGTTTGAGAGATGCATTAATATATGGTATAAAGATAAGATTTTTATTATATATATTCTTTACTTACATTTCAAATAATTTTCCCTTTCCGGGTCCCCCCTCTGCCCGCAGAAGTCCCATAAGCCATCTCCCCTCTTCCTGTTCCCCAATCAACCCCCTCCCACTTATCTGTCCTGGCATTCCCCTACACTGCTGCATTAAGATTTTCCAGGACCAGGGGCATCTCCTCCCTTTGATGTCCAACAAGGCCATCTACTGTTGCCTATGCCTCTGGAGCCATGTGTAATACCATGTAATACTATCTGGTTGATATTTTTGTCCTAGGGAGTTCTGGGAGTACTGGTTGGCTCATATTGTTGTTCCTCCTATGGCACTGCAAACCCCTTCAGCTCCTTGGGTCCTTTTTCTAGCTCCCCCCTGAGCTCAGTCCAATGGCTGACTGAGAGTGTCCCTGTATTTGTCATGCACTAGCAGAGCCTCCCAGGTGACAGCTATATTCAGCTCCTGTCAGCAAGTACTTCTGGGCATCTATAATAGTGTATGGGTTTTGTAACTGTATATGGGATGGATCCCAGGGTAGGGTAGTCTCTGGATGGTCTTTCCCTCAGTCTCTGCTCCACATTTTGTTTCTGTATCTCCTTCTGTGGGTATTTTGTTCCCCCTTCTAAGAAGGACAGAGTATCCATACTTTGTTCTTCCTTCTTCTTGGGCATCATTTGATATGTGAATTGTGTCTTGGGTATTCCAAGCTTCTGGGCTACTATCCACTTATCATTGAGTACATACCATGTGTGTTCTTTTGTGATTGGGTTACATCACTTAGGATGATATTTTCCAGTTCCACCCATTTTCCTAAAAAATATTCATGAATTCATTGTTTTTAATAGCAAAATAGTATTTCATTGTGTAAATATACCACATTTTCTGTATCAATTCCTCTGTTTAGGGGCATCTGGGTTCTTTCCAGATTTTGACTATTATAAATAGGGCTGCTTTGAACATAGTGGAGCATGTGTCTTTATTACATGCTGGGGAATCCTCTGGGTATATGCCCAGGAGTGGTATAGCGGGGTCCTCTGGTAGTATCATGCCCAGTTTTCTGAGAAACTGCTAGTATGATTTCCAGAGTAGTTGTACTAGCTTGCAATCCCACCAGCAGTGGAGGAGTGTTCCTCTTTCTTTAAATCCTTGCCAGAACCTGCTGTCCTCTGARTTTTTGATCTTAGCCATTCTGATTGGTGTGAGGTAAAATCTCAAAGTTGTATTGATTTGCATTTCCCTGATTACTAAGGATGCTGAACATTTCTTTAGGTACTTTTCAGCCATTAGATATTCCTCAAGGACCTCCATATAAATCCAGACACACAGAAATTAATAGAAAAGAAACTGGGGAAGAGCCTTGAATATATCGGCACAGGGGGAAAGTTCCTTAACAGAACCTCCAATAGCTTATGCTGTAAGATGAAGAATTGACAAATGGGACCTCATAAAATTACAAAGTTTCTGTAAGGCAAAGGACACTGTCAATGGGACAAAACTGCAACCAACAAATTGGGAAAAGATCTTTACCAATTTTACATCTGACAGAGGGCTAATATCCAATATATACAAAGAACTCAAGAAGTTAGACTCCAGAGAGTTAACTCTATTAAAAATGGGGCACAGAGCTAAATAAAGATAAGCTCTTAAAGGGTAGTTTCTTACTGTGTCCATTTGGCAGAATAAGAGTATTACAGTCTCTTATAGTATCTATAAGCTTGCCAATCACAGTTCTTTGACAAATTTACAGTAGTAAGCTTGATCTCTATCTTCTGATTGTGAGCTTTAAATCTCATAAGTGGTTGGTCAGAAATTATGTAATTTGTGCCACTGTTGCACCAGTGGGCATGTCAGCCCAGTGAAGTCCTTATTGTAACTCTCAGGGTTCACAGCTGGGTAAAACTGTTAATCACCTTTCCTTCCAGTTGTCTGCATAGATCCTTCTAGCATCATGAAACTAACCAAAAGTGGTCAGGCTTCCAGGTTGGTATCAGGTTGCTTTCTCCATGTACAGTGAATAAAGTATGTTTTGTCTTCAGTAATAGGAAATTACCATCAAGTTCTGAAAGGTAAATGAGAATAGTGCAATTAGCCTTTTATGTTTGTAGAGGTTTCCAAATATACTTTTTTTGTGTTTACAAGTCACAATAAAATAATTCTTGTTACTGCTTCTTTTTCAGAGAACTGGAGTTTGGTTCCTCGTACCCATTTTGGGTGACTCAACACTTATTATAAAAATATTCAAAGGATATTACACTGTATTCTGATCACCAGCACATCTATGCCTGTACACACATATTCGTAAATAAGTAACACAAAAACTGTGGGGGCTGTTCATTTGGCAAAATAAGAGCATTACATTCCCTCTTAGTACCTATAACCTATGATGGGGCTCAGCCTTATAAAGTACTGACTTTTCTTCCAGAAGTCCTGGATTCAGTTTCAAGAATCCATACAGTGGCTAACATCATCTGTAAATATTGTGCCAAGGTAATCCAGTGGCCTCTTCTGGCCTCTGATGGTACCAGACAAACAAATGGTGCACAAACAAACATGAAGGCAGAACCCTTATTCATATAGTGGGTAAATCATTTTATTTTATTTTGTTTTCAATAAGGATCTTGTGATCTAAGTTCTATTATGTGAAAGTTGTCTTAATATAAATAAATGTGCATAATGAATTATTTTGCAACCTTGTTTCTCAGTATAGGGCTCCTATATGAGGTAATAGCAAAATGTTCCGTGAAGACACAGATCTACTGTCTAAATGTACAATTGGCTCTATGTAGGTGTGCTCATCAACTCTTAGGAGAAGAAAAGGCAATTTAAGTCCATGTCTGTATACTAACCTGGAACTGTTTTAGGTATTGAATATTTAGCTGGATTATTAGACACTTAAAGCTGAAAGGGGCCTCTGAAACTGTTTTTTTCCTTTATAAAAGACAGTGAAAGCTGTAAAAGAAGCATGGCTTACTCAAGGTCATTTTGATGATCAGTGTTAGAACAAGCACTTAAATCAGCTTGACATTTTGTACACCAGAAATTTCA
>BDUI01048166.1:0-10149 GCA_002335545.1 Apodemus speciosus | reverse complement strand
GAAAGCAACCTTCAAAATTAACTTATGATAATGGGTGAAAGAGCATCTTTGTTGAGTCAAAAAGATAGTTCAGTGATTAGGAACCCAGTTCAGTGGTTAAGATCCCTTGTTACTATTGCCAAGGCCATCAATTTGAAACCCACATGACAATTCCCAATTATCTGTAGCCCTAGTTGCTAGGCATCTAGTGCTCTCTTCTGAACTCTGTAGGCATGAAGCTTGTACTTGGTACACATTTACACACTCAGGCAAAAAAAAAAAAAAACTTACCAAGTAAAATAAAATAAAAAATAAAAATATTAACTTAATCCCTAATTATATATGGAAAAATCTCTAACCTCCCCTTTAAGAATGGAAGAACTCTTTGTTTAGCTCTGTACCCCATTTTTAATAGGGTTATTTGGTTCTCTGGGGTTTTTTGTAGTTTTTCAAGAGAGGGTTTCTCTGTGTAGCCCTGGCTGTCCTGGAACTTACTCTGTAGACCAGGCTGGCCTCAAACTCAGAAATCTGCCTGCCTCTGCCTCCCAAGTGCTGGAATTAAAGGTGTGCGCCACCAGGCCCGATGGTTCTCTGGTATTTAACTTCTTGAGTTCTTCATATATATTGGATATTAGTCCTCTGTCGGATGTGGGATTGGTCAAGATCTTTTCCCAATTTGTTGGTTGCCGTTTTGTCCTTCTGTCCGTGTCCTTTGCATTACAGAAACTTTGTAATTTTATGAGGTTCCCATCTGTCAATTCTTGATCTTAGAACATAAGCTATTGGTGTTCTGTTCAGGAACTTTCCCCCTGTGCCCATGTCCTCAAGGGTCTTCCCCAGTTTCTTTTCTATTAGTTTCAGTGTGTCTGGTTTTATGTGGAGGTTCTTGATCCACTTGGAGTTGAGCTTAGTACACGGAGATAAGAGTGGATCAATTCTCATTCTTCTGCATGCTAACCTCCAGTTGAACCAGCGCCATTTGTTGAAAAGGTTATTTTTTTTCCACTGGTGAAGGGGAAAGGGCAGAGGGAAGGGGACTTGTGGGACATATGGTGAGGGGGTAACTGGGAAAGGGGAAAGCATTCGGAATGAAAACAAAGAATATAGAAAATAAAAAAAGAAAAAATAATGGAAGAACTCACTAGTAACAGCAGAGAAAAACATAGTTAAAACAACCACTAATTATGAAGGATGGAACAGTTTCTAAGTTCCCTAATTCAGCAGTTCAGCAATACCATGACTTTATTCTTAATCATTTAATGATAATCTGTAAATACTTCATTTAGACTTAGAACTACTTCAGCTACTACTATTATAGTATCCCAAATGAGGAAATTTGCCAGAGCAAAACCTGGATTCTTGTGCTAGATGTAGCAAACCAAATTGAACAGCCATCATGGTAAAGTCTGAAGGAGTCTGCAATGGTCCATCTACTCAGAGTAGATAATGTKGGCCTGGCAGTGGCTGCCAATTGCTGCTTAGAAAAAAATTGTACAAATAATGATAATAAATCATTCAAATCAGAGTATCTGCAATTTGAACTCTAGGTGTGATAAGAGATTTTGATTAATATTTGGGATACTAGTGAGTATGTAGAGATAATCAGACTGGAAGAATACACTTAAGAATATGTTAAGAGCAGACTGAGTAAAATATCTTTCTGACAGTCTCCCAACCAAAAACATAGGACCAGATGGTTTTAGTGCAGAATTCTATCAGACCTTAAAGAAGACCTAACACCAATATTCTTCAAAAAGTTCCACAAAATAGAAACAGAAGGAAAACTACCCAGCTCGTTTTATGAACCCACAATTTTGCTGATACCAAAACCACACAAAAATCCAACAAATATAGAAAACTTCAGACCAATTTCCCGTATGAATAATGATGCAAAAATACTTAATAAAATTCTTACCAACCGAATCCAAAAAGATATCAAAATGATCATTCACCATGATCAAGTAGTCTTCATTCCAGGCATGCAGAGATGGTTCAATATATGGAAATCCATCAATATAATCCAGTACATAAACAACCTCAAAGAAAATTACCACATGGTCATTTCATTAGATGCTGACAAAGCATTTGACATAATTTAGCATCCTTTCATGTTAAAAATCTTGGAAAAAACAGGAATTCAAGGCCCATACCTAAACATAGTAAAAGCAATATACTCTAAACCAGTAGCCAGCATCATACTAAATGGAGAGAAATTTGAAGCAATCCCACTAAAAGCAGGGACTAGACAAGGCTTCCCCCTCTCTCCATATTTATTCAATATAGTATGTGAAGATCTAGCTAAAACAATTAGACAACAAAAGATGTCCAAAGGATAAAAACTGGAAAGGAAGAAGTCATATCACTATTTGCAGATGATAAGATAATAAAATTAAGGGACCAAAAAAACTCCGCCTGAGAACTACTATAGCTGATGAACAAATTCAGCAAAGTGTCCAGATATAAAATTCACTCTAGCAAATCAGTAGCCTTCCTATACTCAAAGGATAAAGAGGCTGAGAAAAAAATTAGCAGAAAGTATCTTGGTGTGATTCAATCCAAACAAGTGAAAGATCTGTRTGACAAGAACTTCAAGTCTCTGAATAAAGAAATCGAAGAAGACCTCAGAAGATGGAAAACTCTTCCATGCTCCTGGATTGACATGATTAATATAGTAAAAAATGCCATCTTGAAAAAAGCAGTATACTGATTGTATGCAATTCCCATCAAAACCCCAACTCAATTCTTCTCAGAGTTTGAAAGAGCAATTCTCAAATTCATCTGGAATAACAAAAACCCAGGATAGCTAAAACTATTCTCACCAGTAAAAGAATTGGGGGAATCAGTATCCCAGACCTCAAGCAGTACTACAGAGCAATAGTGTTTAAAAACCTCTATGGCAGTGGTACAGTGAAAAGATATAAATGAATGGAATAGAATTGAAGACCCAGAAATGAACCCACACACCTATGGTCACTTGATCTTTCACAAAGGAGCTAAAACCATCCAGTGGAAAATGATGCCTTTTCAAAAAATGGTGCTGGTTCAACTGGCAGCTAGCTTTCAGAAGAATTCAAATTGATCCTTTTGTATCTCCTTGTACTAAGCTCAAGTCCAAGTGGATCTAGGACCTCCACATCAATCCAGACACACTGAAACTAATAGAAATGAAACTGGGGAATACCCTTGAGTACATGGGCATAGGGGAAAATTTCCTTAATACAACATCAATAGCTTATGCTGTAAGATCAAGAACTGAAAAATGGGACCTCATAAAATTACAAAGTTTCTTTAAGGCAAAGGACACTGTCAAAAGGACAAAATGTCAACCAACAAATTGGGAATAGATCTTCACCAATCCTACATCCAACAGAGGGCTAATATTCATTATATAAAAAGAATTCAAGAAGTTATACTAAAGAGAGCCAAATAACCCTATTAAAAATGGTGGTACAGGGGGCTTCCCACCACCATCTTTGCTCCCAGATGGACAGGACAGGCAGCTCCAAGTACACAGAGATATCCCGAGTTTAGCATCACTTGGGACACAGACCTCCAGGTTTCTGCCTGAGCCCAAGACCTGGGCAGCTCTGTGGTTCGTCTGTGTGCCTGCCTGTCATGGGTCATTTGTTCTGCAGAGTAATCAGCACTTGGAGGGGATCCCTACCCCGTCTTCACTCCCAGAGGGATAGGACATGCAGCTCCAGGTACACAAAGATATCCCGAGTTTAACATCACTTGGGACACAGACCGCCAGGCTTCTGCATGTGCACAAGACCTGGGCAGCTCTGCAGTTCATCTATGTGCCAGCCCTGACATGGGTCAATTGCCCTGCAGAGTAATCTGCACTTGGAGGTGCTCCCCACTGCCATCTACACTCCCAGGAGGACAGGACAGGCAGCTCAAGGTACACAGAGACAACCAAAGTATAACATTTCTTGGGGCATGGCACAACAGGGCTGCAAGGCAACCAAGAGTAGGGCAGCCCATCAGCAATCCATGCAAGGGGGAACCCAGTCATCCAGAGGAGCAGAAATAGCCTTATAGGCTTACAGGATGTTCAAGCACCAGACAGTAACCACAGGACCAACTAACACCATAGATTACCAGATGGCAAAAGGCAAATGTAGGAACATTACTAACAGCAATCAAGGCAATAATGGCAGTATCCGAACACAATTCTCTGACAACAGCAAGTCCTGGATACTCCAACACACCAGAAAAACAAGATTAGGATTTAAAAATCACTGGTCATTATGCTGTTAGAGGAACACAAGAAGGACATAAATAAATCTCTTACAGAGAAACAGGAGAAAATGGATCAAAAGTTGGAAGCCCTTACAAGGGAAACACAAAAATCATTTAAAGAAATTCAGGAGTATATGGGTCAATAGATAGAAGCCAATAAAGAGGAAATGCAAAAATCATTTACAGAAATACAGGAGAACTTGGGTCAATAGGCAGAAGTCATGAAAGAGGAAAAACAAAAATATCTTAAAGAATTACAGGAACACACAAACAAACAAGTGAAGGAACTGAGCAAAACCATCCAGGATCTAAAAACAGAAGTAGAAACAACTAAGAAATTATAAAGGGAGACAAGTTTGGAGATCGAAAACCTTGGGAAGAAATCAGAGGTCATAGATGCAAATATCAACAACAGAATACAAGAGATAGAAGAATCTCAGATGTCTAAAATACCACAGAAAGCATAGACTTAACAATCAAAGAAAATGCAAAATGCAAAAAGCTTGTAACCCAAAACATCCAGGAAATCCAGGACACAATGAAAAGACCAAACATAAGGACTATAGGTATAGATGAGAGTGAAGATTTGCAACTTAAAAGGCCAGGAAATATCTTCAACAAAATTATGGAAGAAAACTTCCCTAACCTAAAGAGAGAGATGCCCATGAACATACGAGAAGCCTACAGAACTCCAAACAGACTGGACCAGAAGAGAAAAACCTCCTGTCACATAATAATCAAAACCCMAAATGTACCAAACAAACAAAGAATATTAAAGGCAGTAAGAGAGAAAGGCCAAATAACATATAAAGGAAGACCTATCAGAATTACAACAGACTTCTCACCAGAGACCATGAAAGCTAGAAGATGCTGGGCAGATCTCATGCAGACTCTAAGAGAACACAAATGCCAGCCAAGACTACTGTACCCAGCAAAACTCTCAATCACCATAGATGGAGAAGACAAGATATTCCATCATAAAACCAAATTTACACAATATCTTTCCACATGCCCAGCCCTACAAAGGATAATAGGTGGAAAACACCAATACAAGGAGGGAAACTATACCCTGGAAAAAGCAAGACAGTAACCTTCTTTCATTAAACCCAAAAGAAAATAATTACTCAAACATAAAAATAACATAAAAGAATAAGAAGTAATAATCACTATTTCTTAATATCTCATAACATCAATGGACTCAATTCCCCAATAAAAAATGTAGACTAACAGACTGGATACATAAACAGGACCCTACATTTTGCTGCATACAGGAAACACACCTCAGGGTCAAAGACAAACACACCTCAGAGTAAAAGGCTGGAAAACAATTTTATAAGCAAATGGTCTCAAGAAACAAGTCTGAGTAGCCATTCTAATATCAGATGAAATTGACTTTCAACCTAAAGTCATCAAAAGGGTCACAGAAGTACACTTCTTACTGGTCAAAGGAAAAATCCACCAAGAAGAACTCTCAATTCTGAACATCTTTGCTTCAAATGCAAGAGCACCCTCATTTGTAAAGAAACTTTACTAAGCCTCAAAGCACACATTGCATCTAACACAATAATTGTGGGTGACTTCAACACTCCACTCTTCTCAATGGAATGATCAGCAAAATAGAAACTAAACAGGGACACAGTGAAACTAATTGAAGCTTGCGACCAATTAGATTAAACGTGTGTATATATATATATATATATATAACATTTCATCCTAAAGCAAAAGAATATACCCTTTTTTCTCAGTACCTCATGGTACCTTCTCCAAAATCGACCATATAATTGGTCACAAGACAGACCTCAATAGATATAAGAAGATTGAACTAATCTTGTGACTCCTATCATTTCACTATGGAGTAAGAGTGATCTTCAATAGCAGCAAAAACAACAGAAAGCCCACATATACATGGAAGCTGAACAATAATCTACTCAATGATAGAAATAAAGAGAGAAATCAAAGTTTTTCTAGAATTAATGAAAATGAAGGCACAACATACCCAAATTTATGGGACACAATGAAAGCAGTGCTAAGAGGAAAACTCAGAGCCCAGAGTGCCTCAAATAAGAAACTGGATAGAGCATACACTAGCAGCTTAAAGGCACACCTTAAAGCCCTGGAACAAAAAGAAGCTAATTCACCCAAGAGGAGTAGAAGATAGGAAATCATGAAACTGAGGGCTAAAATCAATCAAGTAGAAACAAAGAGAACCATACAAAGAATCAACAAAACCAGGAGCTGGTTCTTTGAGAAAATCAANAATCAATCAAGTAGAAACAAAGAGAACCATACAAAGAATCAACAAAACCAGGAGCTGGTTCTTTGAGAAAATCAACAAGATAGATAAACCATTAGCCAGACTAATCAGAGGGCACAGAGACAGTATCCAAACTAACAAAATTATAAATGACAAGGGAGATATAACAACAGAAACTGAGGAAAATCAAAAAACCATCAGATCCTACTATAAAAACCTCTACTAAACACAACTGCAACATCTGGAAGAAATGGACAAATTCCTAGACAGATATCAAATACCAAAATTAAATTAGGATCTAATAGATCATCTAAATAGTCCCATAATGCCTAAAAAAAATAGAAGTGGTTTTTGAAAGTCTTCCAACCAAAGAAAGCACAGGACCAGATGGTTTTAGTGCAGAATTCTACCAGGCTGGCCTCGGACTGAGAAATACACCTGCCTCTGCCTCCCAGAGTGCTGGGAATACAGGCATTTTCCACCACTGCCTGGCTTTTCTATCAGACCTTCAAAGAACACCTAACAACAATACTCTTGAAACTATTCCAAAAAATAGAATCTAAAGGAATATTATCCAACTCACTCTATGAAATGACACTTCCRGAGGACCCTGTTATACCACTACTGGGCACATACCCAGAGGATTCCCCGGCATGCAATTAGGATTCATGCTCCACTATGTTCATAGCAGCCTTATTTATAATAGCCAAAAGCTGGAAAGAATCCAGATATCCCTCAATGGAGTAATGGATACARAAAATGTGGTATATTTACAGAATGCAATACTACTCAGCAATTAAAAACAATGAATTCAAGAAATTTTTAGGCAAATGGTTGGAACTGGAAAATATCCTATGTGAGGTAACCCAGTTACAAAAGAACACACATGGCATGCACTCACTGATAAGCGAATATTAGTCCCGAAGCTCAAGATACCCAAGACACAATTTACATATCAAATTATGTCCAAGAAGAACGAAGGAGAGGCCCCTGCAGTATAGGGGATTACTGGGACAAGGAAGAGGGAGGGGGTTGATTGGGGAACAGGGGAATGGGAGATGGTTTATGGGACTTTTGAGGAGGGTGGATCCAGGAAAGGGAAAATCATTTGAAATGTAAATAAAGAATATATCTAATAAAATAAGGAAAGAATGAAGGAGAGTAATGTTTTAATACTTCCTGTCATATGACATTTGGTACTTCCTATTGGAGGTGGCCTCTATAAGTTCCCACTCCCTATTATCCGGCATTTCATCTAAGGTCCCTCCCTTTGGGTCCTGAGAGTCTCTCACCTCCCAGGTCTCTGGTACATTTTGGAAGGTCTCCCAACTCTACTCCCATGGTTCCCTGTTTTCATTCTTCCTGCTAGCCCTCAGACTTCAGTCCTTTTCCCAGACCCAATACTTGACCATGTTTCACTCCTCCCTTCCTTGTCTCATTTCCTACCTTGGACACACCCTTCTTTCCTGCTCCTGTGATTGCCTTCTTCCTCCCATCCCTCAAGTAGGATTGAGGCATTCTCAATTTGGTTCTTTAGATGGTTAACCTTTTAGAGTTCTATATACTGTATCCTGTGTATTCTGTACTTTTTTGACTAATATACATTTGTTAGTGAGTAMATACCATGCATGTCCTTTTGGATGATAGAGTTCTATCTACTTGTCTGCAGAACTCAAGGAATCCTCATTCTTTATAGCTGAGTAGTATTCCATTATGTAAATGAATGACATTTTTTGTATTCATTATTCCATTGTGGGACATGTGGGTTGTTTCCAGCTTCTGGCWATCACAAACAAGGCCACTATGAACATAGTGGAACACGTGCCCTGTAGCATGATGGGACATCTTTTGGGGTATATTCCCAAGAGTTGCATAGCTGGATCTTCAGGTAGATCTATTTCCCATTTCCTGGGGAATCTTCAGATTGATTCCATGGCTTTCAATAACCAGCCAAGGTTATTTGAAGTTATTGTGATGTTGAAGTAAGTCCTTCGACAGAGGATGGCGGTCCAAATGCTGTTGCCAATGATGTGTTTTCATTGTCGAATTACCTTATAAGAGATGTTTCTCTCATTTTCATGATACAGAAAGCTTTCCAACAAGTTGAGATAGAAGTCTTCAATCAGAAATCATATCAATTAGTAACACAAACTTGCCAATTTAAATTTGATAATTTTCATTGTAGTATGATGTAGGTCATATATATGCTACACAGACTGGGTTGCCATGATTAGCACACAGGCAGATCTGAACTTGGTTAATTATAGTAAGCCTAAGATTGAAAAGTATGTGTTGTGGACATATATAGAGAGTCTTTTCCCAATAATGGGAATATTTCAATGTTAATTAGCATCTTTATAACATTAATATTAGATACAGATTCCATAATCAATTTCCCAAGAACTTAATTTTCAGAAAATTATCTATTTCAATTTTAAAGAAAAGAAATCTACATGATAGTCAATTTGAGCAAATACAATGCTTTATCAATTACATTAAATTCATCATACACATTAATATGCCAGGTATAATTTTATGGTATCAGATAAGTTTAATTTAAGTTCCTATAATTCTGTGTAATTAAGTAATTTGTTTATATCTTTCTTAAAATTTCAAAATTTTCGATAAGAATTATGTATGATGTTATGAAAGATTGTGGCCCTGGAACTAAGGGAATGAGTACTAAATAAAGTCTGTTTACAAATGGATCTTTTTGGGAGGACCTGGGACAGAAGTCTTCCAGCCACCATTTGCACCAGGGAGCTGGGAGACTCCACAGCCTTCTGTGCATAGCCTACAAGGAGGGGATGATCTCCCAGTAGGGTTTCACTTTTGAGCACAGAGGTGAGATCTCCACCTTCTCTCTGGAGGGGACCAAGATCAGAGCACACAGGGTTTAAGATCAGTGGAGCAGCTAGGACAGACGTCTTCTGCCTGCCTCCCTTTGCACAGGGAGCCTGGAAACTCCACAGTCTTCTGTGCATAGCCCACCAGGAGAGAGATCTCCCAGCAGTGCTTGCACTTTTGAGCTCAGAGGAGTAAGGACACAGGCTTACAGGCCCACAGGAAGAACAAACTACAGCCAGAGAAAACAATCCCAACTAGCACCAGAGAAAACCTGATGTTGAAAGGCAAGAACACTACCAACAGAAACCAAGGCCACATGGCAACATCAGAACCCAGTTCTCCCAGCACAGCAATTCCGGATACCCCAACACACCAGAAAAGCAAGAGTGGGATTTAAAATCATATCTCATGATACTGATATCAGGCTTCAAGAAAGACTTAAGTAATTCCCTTAAAGAAAAACAGGAGATCATGGTCAACAAGCAGAAGCCCTTAAATAGGAAACACAAAAATCCCTTAAAGAAATACAGGAGATCATGGGTCAACAGGGAGAAGCCCTTAAAGAAAAAACACAAAAGTCCATTAAAGAATTATAGGAAAACACAAACAATCAAGTAAAGGAATCCAGTATCTAAAAGTGGAAGTAGAAACAATAAAGAAATCACAAAGTGAGACTTCTCTAGAGATTGAAAACCTTGGAAAGAATTCAGGAGTCATAGAAGCAAACATCAACAACTGAATACAAGAGATAGAAGAAAGAACCTCAGGTGCTGAAGATACCATAGAAAACATTGACTCAACAGTCAAAGAAAATGCAAAATGCA
>BDUI01048101.1:4687-15656 GCA_002335545.1 Apodemus speciosus | reverse complement strand
ATGTCAGAGCAGCAAGCTTTGGAAACCTTATTTTTCTTAATAGGGTAAATCCTGTCTTAACAATTGTTGAATGCAGTTTCTTAAACCCAGTGGCAGCCATAGCAGGTACCTAGATACTGTCCGAATTTACTATATGTTTACATGGTAAGAGTAAAGTTTATAAAAGTAAACAAAAGATAGTAGTCGAGGCAAATCTTTAAAATTAGTAGTTATGTTTGCAGTTTYTCGTTTGTTGACTCTGAAAAATACAGATAGTAAACCTTGAGCTGTATTAGTTACTTTGTGCTTATTACAAGGAATTAATTTGATTCTGTTTACAACTTTTAGGAGACTATATAAACAGCCTTGTTTGAAACATGAATTAACTTGTTTCTGGGAGACTCCTCTTTGGAGTTCTAAGCATTGTTACATAGTAGCATAACAACTTTACTGAACAATAATGGGTACTATTAATTGTATGTTTCTTAGTAAGTGGATATTATGTTTCTGTCTATTCATGTATGCAAACTTAATTAACCAAATAAAGGAAATCAAATTCTCAAGTCATAAAAGACAAACTAAAATTATATAATGATCTTTAATTGTCTTTTGCACATTGCATCATGCTAATAACTGCTCATACATTAATCTAATGCTGATTGCTTCTAACCTTCACTAAACAGTTTTAAAATTGGTGTAGTTTAGCCGGCAACGCTTATGATAAGAATCAACAGYTTGAAATGGCCAGCTCACCTGATGCAGCCTTCTCTTCACCTGCTTTGTTAAGGTCTGGTAAGTGTATCGACCCCAAATTATTTATGTTGTTCTTGAAGGTTAATGTTACTATATGGTGTTATGTGTTTCTATTATTGCGGCTTTGGTGGACTCAGCTCTGTGCACCATTTCAGTTAGTGTTAGCTTGTTTCCATTGTGGTTTGAATGCATCTTGTGCTACCCTAGAAGGCAAAGGGTGGAGGCCATGACAGTTGCAAGCTATTTGCTGGAAAGCCTTTCTTAGTGCTTAGGAACTGCAATTGTCCAATGAACTTGTTCAGTTGATTAGTGTATATGAATGTGCAAATGTCTCTGTAATACGGTATAAAATCCTCTGGGTACATGCCCAGATGGTACATTTATTTTTAGCTTTTTGACAGTCCTTACGCCCTATTTCCAAAGTGGTTTTATTAGTTTATACCCCCATTAGCAATTTAGAACAGATCCCTTTATTTATATTGATGGCCCCAGTTTTTTTGTTTTTTGTTTTTTTTTTTTGTTTGTTTGTTTTTGTCATTTGTAATTCCACTCCTTTCTAACTGGGGTGGAATGGAATCTCAGTGGTTTTAGTCTACATTTCTCTGATGTCCAAGGTTGTTGATGTYTTTTAAAAGTGTTTCTTAGACATTTGTAATTCTTTTAAGAACTCTATTCTTGTTTTGGTTCCTTAGCCTAAGTTTTATTTATTTATTTTTTTTGAGATTAGTGTTTTTAAGTTTTTGTATATTCTAGTTACTAATTCTTTTTATTCAACTGTTTCTTTGGTTGTGCAGAAAGCCTTTTAATTTCATGAGACCCTATTGGACCATTGGTATTATTTCCTATACTATTCTGAACCCTCTTATCTACATGTTAAAATGTACTTGGTGCTTTTTTATCTAGCAGTTTTGTGATAGCAGGTCTTATATTGAGGTCTTTGAAAGATTTGGAATTCAGTTTTGTGCCAGGTGAGATATAGGAGTCCAGTTTCATTCGTCTACATGGTCGTGTCCAGCTTTCCTACCCATTATTTGTTTAAGACACTGTCTTTTGTCCAATATGTATATTTGGCTTTTAGTGAAAAATCAGGTAGTTGTGTAGTTGTGGGGACTTCTGAGGCTTTGCTTGCCTCTTCTGTTTCTTGTCTTATTGTTCTAGGTAGATTCCAATCGCGATATTGAATTTAAGCTTATTTAGTATTTATATAGTAGACAACCTTGACTGGTCCCTTATTGTTGTGGGACTGCTTTGAGGTTTTCTCTATTTACTAGGATGCTTGATGTAAGTTTGTAGTTTTGTTGGRATATGCTTTCTTCATCTCTAGCCTTTTCCCATCATTTATCATGAAGAGATAATAGATTTCCTTGAAAGCGTTTTCTGTGTCAGAGGTAGAGAGGGTGTTGAATCCCCTGGAAATAGAATTACAGATAGTGATGAGCCATTATGTGGATGCTGGTAATTGAACCCTGGTCCTCTGGAAGAACAATCAATGTACTTTAGCTGCTGAACCATGTCACCAGCACTGTTTGCAACTATTTTATTGAGAGGTTTCACATCTATGTTCATGTAGGAGATTGGTTTGTGATATTTTGTCTTGATATAGACTTCATAGAATTTGGAGGCATTCTTACCTTCTATTTTGTGAGATAGTTTGAATAGTATTAGTGTTCTTTGAAAGTCTGAGTGAATTCTGCAGAAAATCAATTAGATTCTGTTTTGTCTCACTCCCAACCCCCTTTGGCAAATACCTTAATTGCTTCAAACTCATTGGTTATAGATCTGTTTACATTGTTTATTTCAATCTTGGTTTAATTTTGGTGATTCATATGTATATAGAAATTTCTTTTAGATTTCTTGATTTGGAGGAATATAGAAATTTAAGGTATTTCCTTATGGTTTTATGAATTTTATTGTCATTTGTTACGATGTCTCCATCTTTATCTACAATTTTCTCAATTTGGTTTGTTTTCTGTCCTCCTGTTAAACAAGGGTTTGCCAGTCTTGTCATCTTTTAAAAGACTCAGCTTTTCCTTTCATTGATCCCCGTCCCTTCCCCCAGAAAGGTTTTACTATATATTCCTGGATGTCCTACAACTCACTATGTAGAACATACTGACCTGGAATTCACAGATATCCGCCTGCTTCTACCCCTCAGCTGGTGGGATTTGAGGCTTGTACCACCACCCATGGCTCCTTTCATTAATTTTTACCCTGATCTAAATTATTTCTTCCTATCTATTGTTTTTGGATTTGACACGTTATTTTTTTACCCCCTAAGGCCTTACAGTGCATCATTAAGTTATTTATTTGAGAACTCTCATATTTTGATGCAGGTATTAGAACTGTACTTAGTGTGTTGCATAATTTTGAAATAGTGTGTTTTTAAGTTTATTTCATTTACAAAAGAAAATTTTAAAATTTATTGCTTAATTTCTTCAGTGACTGATTTTGCATTCCGTACTGTGTGGCTTAATACCTCTGTGTTTGTATGCTTTGTGCATTTTCTCTACCTTTGGATTATTAACTTAATTCCCTGGAAACATGTTAAATAAGGATGTTATTACACCTTTCCTATATTTGTGAAGGCTTACTTTGTATCCTGAATTTCATTTGCATAGAATACCCCTTTTCTGTCATTTTGCTGCCTGTTAGTCTCTATCATTGGTGATAAGATGTTATCCATAAACATGATGGGTCTTGTTTCTTAATCCAGCGTGTTAGTCTGTGTCTTCTCAGGGAGGAATTGAGACCACCGTTAATATTCAGTTGTTTTTGAAAGATGTGTGTTCCTGTCATGCTAATGTTTTTGTTGTTTTTCCCTAAGCCTTTGGTCACCTGCCCTGATATTTATTTGTCCCTGTGGCCTGTTGGGTGTGTCCATTCTTCTCTTGTCTCACACACCTCCCACATTCCTCTGCAGAGCTGCCTTAGTGCTCATACATCCTTTTCGTTTGCTTTTATCATGGACGGTTTTTATTGCTGCATCACTCATAAATGATAGCCTTCTGAGTGTAACATTCTAGGCTAGCAGTTGTGATCTTTCAGAACTTAGAATATATCTTTCTAAGCCCTCTGGCTTGAAACCGTTAGGGCATGTAGTCAGCCTTCCTCCCATGGCCTTGTAGCTTTCAGTATCCTTTCTTCATTTTGTGGCTTTAGTTCTTAACTATTGTTCGTCTTGGGGAATCTCTTTTCTGTTCCTGTTATTTCTCTGTGGGCCTCTTGTGTTTGAAGGCATCCCTTTTACTTTCAAGAGTTAGGAAGCTTTCCTTTATGATTTTATTGAAAATATTTTCCATGCCTTTGTCTTCCAGTTTTTTTCCTTCTATGCCCAAATTTGTAGATCAGTTGTTTGATGGTATCCCAGAGCATGCTCCTTCATTATTCACTTAACAGCTTTGATCATTTCCCGTGAGTCCTCCTCCTTAGCCTCTAGTCCTTGTGTCTGTCTCCGTTCATTCTGTCCATGATGTTTTCACTGAACTTTTTGACGGCTTGAAATTTTTCCTTTTACTTCAGGTTTTCTTCAGCAATTCTGTTATCTGCTGAATTTAGATTTCATCTCCTTAATTTTCTTTCTTATTTCATTTTACCTATTTGTATTTTCTTAGACTTCAATCAGTTTTCTCTTGCTCTCTCTCATTTGTTCAGATGTTAGTAACCTCTTTCAATTCTTTGAACAGCTTATAATTGTTCTTTTAAATTTTCTGTGTGTGATTTTTGTCTTACTTGTCCTCTTTGTGGACCATTACTATGCTATTGGTACTTTTTGTGAGAAGCATACTGTGTGTGTGTATGTGTGGTTGTGTCTTTTGCTTTTGTATTTAGCCCACTGAGTCAGAGCCTAGAAACGGGATCCTGGAGGAGGGCAGGGAGGCAGGACCAGGTAAGGAGGCCATCTTTCTTGGTTCTGCCTGGGCTGCTTATGCAGTGTTAGCTGAAAAGGCTGTAGAGATGGAAGAGCCAGTTAGAGTGGAGGGAAAGTTTTACAGATCCAAGCTTAGGCCATGTCTTATGTAGTAGTTGGTTAGGAGGGGACGGTGTGTGACTCTGCTAGAGCTGGCCCCAAGGATGGCAGAGGTCATAGGCAGTCAGGTTGTAGGCCTTCCAGTTTAGGTCTTCCCTAGCATGACCATGGGTGGTGTTTTGGCTGGAGCTGGATCCCAGCTCAGAGAAGGATAGCATTTGGTAAGAGTGGAAGAAGGACTGCCTGTCTGTATCCAATTTTTTTAGAGATTTATTTTTATTATTTTTAATTATGTGCCCCTCCATGTGCATGTGACTGCATCTGTCCCTGCTGGCCAGCCAGAGGTGTCTTATTACACTAGAGCTGGAGTTACTGGCAGTTAGTCCTTGGATGTGGGTACTAGGAACCAAATTTGGGTCATCTGCCAGAGCAGTATGCACTGACTGTTGAACACCCTCTTCCACCCAGGTTGTGTATGTATATGTGATGTGTTGGCGGTGGGTTGTGTTTGCCCCAGTGTTCCTATGGAGGTCACAACAAGTATGTGGAATCTTCTTTCGTGTGGGTTTCTGGGACTGACCACAGACTGACGGGCATGTATAGCAAGTGCCCTTGTCCTCTCCTCAGGCTCGCTGACCCCTGCTCTTTTGTCTGTTGGTTGTTGAGGGTTCTTTTGTTTGTCTTAATTCTTAAGCAATGGTTTATGTTCTTTATCTTGGCTTTCCCACTAAAGAGTGAGACTTTTTTTTTTTTTTTTAAAGATTTATCTATTCATTATATGTAAGTACACTGTAGCTAACTTCAGACAGGTCAGAAGAGGCGTCAGATCTTATTGTGAGATGGTTGTGAGTCACCATGTGGTTGCTGGGATTTGAACTCAGGACCTTTGGAAGAGCAGTCAGTGCTCTTATCCACTGAGCCATCTCTCCAGCCCCAAGAGTGAAACTTTTTAATGACTAAATTTGCTCATTATTTCAGGGGACATAGAATGCTAAAGGAAGTAGCTTTAACATTACTCAAAGTATTTGAAGGTAGCAGACCAGAATTTTTTTTAAATCAAATGCATCAAGAAGGAAAGTTAAAAAAAAACTAAACTTAAGTATTATCCATTTTTCAGTAATTTTTTCACTATTACTTTGGATATTTGCATTTTGATAGATTCATGTTATCGAAATTTACAAGGCTATAAAGAAGTGCATGGCATTTTACTTATTTATTATTATGAAAATAATATTTCAGTTAATTTGCATCTATAATTTATTCATTTAGATCCTGCATTTGTGTTGGAAATTGTGTGCTTTATTATTACATTATTATATTTCCATGGACATTGTCTTTACAATAGAATTGTTTATTGTATGTTTGTATTAATAATCTGAGTGAAACATACCCCATGAAGGGAAGAACCAATTCTGCAGCCTCAGGTCTAATATCCGTGTTTTGTGTTGGAATCATCTGCAATCCAAGTGGTTTGGTAGCCTCACCCTTCCTGTTCTGTGGTATATAACACTCATAACCCCTCTCCTGGGCAGGGTCCTCTCCATTCCTGCAGCTTCTCTCTGGGGATATCTTAGAGTCCTGGATTGGGGACAGAAACACAGTTCCATGCTGTCAACCTCAGAAATTACAAGTTTCTCTAACCTTTAAGGGACTTTGATCAAATCAGCCTAAACTAAAATTCATGGCATTGATAAAGGAAGGAACTCGGCCTCGGTAGTTTAAAGTAATACTTGAAGATTTTATTAAAGGCAATAGAGTTTAAGCATGAGGGCGAGGAGAAGGGGGCGGGGCTCAAGGAAAGCAGGAAGGGTAGGGGATCATCATGAGGAAGTCACAGAAAGTAAGGTATATCCAAATACAGGGGCTGGCTTCTCAAGGGAGAGTTGAAATTAATTACCTTGGCATTTGGCCTCATACTCAATTTTGGCAGGTCTCAAGTTATGTGTCCAAAAGTTTCTGAGGAATATTGTTCTCCTTTTCTCTGCTGGTGAGTGAGACTATGTCTTAGATGGCGTCTTAGTTTGCCTCCTGCTGTCATGAGGGGTGAGTGAAATGTGGGGAGCAAAGGGTTTATTTCATCTTATATGTCACTGAGAGAGGTCAGGACAGGAACTCAAGCAGGGCAGGAGTCCGGGTGCAGGAACTAAAGTGGAAGTCATAGCAGGGTGGAGCTTACGGTTTGCTCCCCATGGCTTGCTTTGCCTACTTTCTTATAGCACCTTGGGCGCCTGCCCAAGGATGTCACTGCCCACAGTGGGGTGGACCTCCTACTCCAATCATTAATCAAGAAAAAAGCTGACAAACTGGCCAATATGAATCAGGACGCATATCCTCAACTGGCGCTCCTGCTCCTTAGGTGACTGTGTCTTGTATCATGTTGATAAAAACTAGCCACAGAGGTAGTATTATGATCTGGTGGGGTGAAGCATGAAGCTACTAAAGCTGTTCGAAGGGATTATTACATGTCCTTCCTGTGTATATAGACTTTGAGTGACATTACAAGAAAAACATAGATTTATTGGCTAGCAAGGCGAAAGCTTACACAGTTGCTAATCATGATAGGTCATTTTCCCTTTTGTTGCTGGTGAGAGTCTTCAACCAGACCCCAGGATGAGATGTGTCTTCCTTCCTTATATACCCACACTTTTCTGTCTTATTGGCATCTACAACATCCAAGGGCCTCTACCACGGCAGCTCTGGCTTCACATTCATGGGTTTTTGCAGTGGCCTCTCAGAGCCTCCTTGCAATTTTATGAGTGACTTATGCAGTAAAAGAGACATTTCTCTTTGTAATCCCTTAGGTGGTATATTAGGTATCAGTTACACTAGGTTTAGATCCTACTTGAAATGTATGTGGATTCTTCAGGTATAATCAAAGTTGGTAATGTCTCTTTTGGACATTGTTTGCCTTATTGGCCTATGCTGCATGGTTTTGTGGGATTGCCTGCTAGCTAAGATGTAGCTCTTTTAAGTGAATGGGGTTCCTTGGAGTCTTTTAGGGCTTATCTCATCAGTTTCATTCACGTTATGCCAGATACCGAGAAGGACCAGGTAAGCAAGGCTCATCTGCGGTGGCAGTGGGGGCAGGATTTCTGTCAGTTTTTGAGGACTGCATAGGGGCCAGGCCACAGTAGCCATATGCAGCAGGCCAGTAGCAATGTCAAAGTGTCCGCACTGCTGGACCCCAGTTGAGATCCTGTCATTATGTAAAGGCTATGTAAGAGCTGTGTCCTTACAGCAAAGCTGCTCAGGAAAGACTGTCCAGTTGATCTGGTCCTTTAGGTGTAGGGGTGAGGGCAGGGGTGGTATCTAGTTACTTCTTGGAGACCTAAGAGGCTAATGTGCTCCTTATGAGTGGTCTAGATGCTTCTCGAGGCCACAGTAGAGTTTGTGGGCAGTTTGGAAGGCTTTGGAGACTGAATACCTACTTCTACAAATATCAAGATCCAGCACTCAAGGCAGGCAAGTGGGGACTGCAGGATGTGGGCGTCTTTTTACCTGCTTTTTTCAGATGAGTAGTTGTGGCGACTAAATCTTGTCACCTCTAGAAATTACAGTACCTTTCTAAGGATATGATTAAAACCCTCCTCATTTTGATATATTATAATGGCATTTTTAATCTTTCRAAAATATGCATCATTGTTCTTTAATTTAGTAAAAGCTTTTTCCTTCCATTACTAATATCTCCATACAATATTTGTAGCCCTTTTTTCATATAATACTTTTAATCCGCTTTTAAAATTCAAGTTATAGCTCATAAGTAAATTTTGCAAATATACAGAGCTTGGTTGTAGAGATAAACATAATGTTATTTGGATTATATATCAAGATTTATCACTCAAGTTAGGGTAGACTACTAGGAAGCTGGCCTTTATCATAAATATTTTAGCTTCTTGGTATATAGTGAAAACATATTCCTCCCAAGTGATTACTGTTCTTACTATATTTCTTTATGTTTTCTTCTAGTAGTTGAATCATTGAAGAACTTTATATGAATTTTCATACAATTTTTCAGGTAGCTATCACATCAGTTAGATGGGTTATAAATAACTGATTGTATGTTGTATTAGTAAATTGCCATGGTTTCTTTATGGTAAGAAGCTGGCTTTGCAAATCCTGTTGCCCCTTCTCCTTCCCCATTTCAGATACAATCATGTTTGTCTCAAAGTGTCCTCTAAGACCCCTCCACCAGGGAACAGACTAGCCTTAGTAGGGAAAGAGAAGAACTTTATAACAGACCAAGATTTAAAAACACTGTGTCCTTGAGAATAACAAGAATGTAAACAATTTCCAAGAAGTTATAATTGTTTTCATCTCACAGTGTAAAAGTACCTATGGTGGGAAAGGGACGTGAAGCTTATCCATGGAGAAAAAGCTCCCTGGGAAACTCTGGCTTCCTACCTCAGTTTCCACAGTCGATTTCTGCTATATGCTTGTAAGACCTTCATTTGATATGCTGCCTAGCCCCACAGCTTTATTTATCTGAATGCGTAGTCACTAGGGAGTGGCACTGTTTGAAAGGATTAGAAGGATGAGGATGTGTGACCTTGGAGGAAGTATGTCATTGGGGGTGGGCTTTGAGGTTTTAAAGCTTAGGCTTAGGCTTTCTTCCCTGTTACCTGCTGATCAGTATGTAGAACTCTCAGATACTTCTGTAGCACTGTTTGTGCCTGTGTGCAGCCTTGCTCCTTGCTGTGATAATAATGAATTAAACCTCTGAAGCTGCAAGCCAGCTCCAGTCAAATGCTTTCTTTTATAAAAGTTGACTTGGTCCTGATGTCCATTCACAGCAATACAGCAGTGACTGAGCCAGCCATCGGGTTACCCAAGTCATGCCTGGATATTGTAAACGCCTACTTTGAGGATGCTCTCCTCTTTCCAGCTTCTCTCTGCTCCCCGATGTCTTCTGCTAACTACACTTAGACTCAGTTTCAGAACTGAAGGTGCAGATGCCTTAGGCAAACACTGATGGTTGTAGTTGTAGCTCACAAGCCCATCGAAAAGCATGAACCTAGCTTGATGTTTTTAATCTCCTTTTACAGTGTGTTTTAAAATTAGGGTTTCAGCTTTTAGGCCAATTTACTGTTTTCTATAATTCACTTCTGAAGTTTTAATAGCTGGTTTAGACTGATTTTAGTCTAAGTTTTCTCTGCTGTGTGACTATTTTGTACATGTATTTTCATCTGAATAATTAAATGGAAGTTTTGACACTTTAATAGTTAAGGATTCTTCAAAATAGCTCAGTGGGTCTTGCTGCACAAGCTAGAGACCTGAACTTCAATCCTGGGAACCTCTTAGAATGAGAGGAGAGACCTGACTCCATGGAGTTGTTTTTTGACCTCCACACATTTGCTGTGGCACTTATGTCTGCAGACATGTGCATATATGCACAATAATTTTTTTTAAATTAAGACAAGAGATTACACTTCTAAATTTAATGCATTTGTTAATTTCAAATGTTTTGATATATTTATTGATATATTTTAAGGATAGAAATGTTGCCATATTTCAAGTAGTAGCCTTCGCCTGATAGGTATATAACAGGTCCTGTCTTAATGTAGGTCATTTTCGTGTCTTATTCTTCTTGTGTGTTGATTGTGAGCCTAGCCTCTTATGGCGAGCCACCTCCAGCCCTGCTTCCTTCCTTCTTAAACAAAAAGGAATGCGTGAGCAGGTGAGCACACTGTTGCTAGATGACTTTAAGAGCACTAAGTAACCCTATTGGACTTAGCAGTTCAAGGGATAGATTTTGTTATACGTCATCTGGAGAAGCATTGTCAGAAAGCTCGGGATCGAGAGAAGATCCGCTGTGAATCACAAGGCGCGGTGACTGTAGGAAATAGACGCAGGCCTGTGGGCCGACATCTCTCTTAGACCTGAAAATTGATGCTTTATCTTACTTTGAACTGTATCTTACTTTGAACTTTTAAAATCTTATTTAAGCATAATTTTATTTGGTATTYTGGTAAGTATTGATAGAGATCATCAATTGTTTCTGCTTTTCCAGTTTTTAAAATCAAATTTGACCCCTCTTAAACATAACTTGTTTAAGTACATTAATTTTTAAATGATAAGGCTTTTACTTTTTATTTGTGTTAAATTGCTTTTAAGTGGTTCATTRATAACAAAGATGTTTCATGTTAAACATTATTAGTATAGGGATACTTAAATTTTGAACTTATTTTTCTAGTTTAAATACTTGTGAGGATAAATATCTTTGTTTTGTGGATTTTTTTATGGAAAATTTAAATCTTTTTGTTGTTATTTTTT
>BDUI01048066.1:9311-25166 GCA_002335545.1 Apodemus speciosus | reverse complement strand
TTTTCAAACATTTTCATATACTTTTTCTTATTAGTTTTCAAAGTCTTTTGAAAACTGATCCCTACTACAGAAGAAACCTGGTTATTTCTCAGCTTGAGAAGCCGTGCCCTGGAAATCAAACTGCACACAAAGAGTTAAAAGCAGTGAGAAAGCCACTTCCACGCCCTTCCCTGGATCCTCTCACTTGTTTTCTCTGGGACTRGACAGGGCAGTCTTGCATAGAGGGGCCTTCGTTTCCTCAGCTGCAGGCTCTGAAGAAATACAACAGTTCTTCCCCAGCCAGGAAACATGAAAACACACCCATTTCTGGATTACATGAGTCTGGGGGGGGGGCGCAGACAGCTTTTCTTTTATAGTGAAATGCTGGTGGCGATTCAGGTATAAATAAGTCATTCCCATCCTCAGCACAACAAAGGGAGGAGCTGTGGGGAGAAAGCCTGGTGTCTTAGTGACTCTTCTCTTGCTGAGATGAGGCACCATGACTAAGGCGACTTATAGAAGGAAGGGTTTATTCTGGGGCTTACAGTTCCAGAGGGATAAGAAAGAGTATGTGATGTTGGAGGGGAGGGAGCCGGTGGCAGTGGCTGGAGCTGCTGAGTGCCCACACAGTGAGCATTCAGGAAGGAGGCTACTTAAGTATCAAAACCTGTCTCCAGTGACACACCTCCTCCAACAAGGCCACACCCCAATCCTTCCCAAACAGTTCTACCAGCTGAGGACCAAGTATAGAAATCCATGAACCTATGGGGGCCATTACCATTCACATCACCTCACATGGCCAGCAGAAACAACAACGTACAGACTAACAAAGAGGTTTTAAGTAAAACATTCATTCCCCAGCCGTGTGATAAGTGATGATTGACTGCGTGTACGGCCCTGGCCACCTGCTATGTACAGGAGAGCAAAGTGAACTTGACAGCCAAGATGGCTGGCGCTCCGATGGGCAGGCACCCCACTTCACCCTCCAACCCCCTCCCGAAAGCATACACACAACTATGGACTATGAAGAACCAGGAAATGACCAAACAGGGGACGGTCCTTAAACTGAGATGGCCCTAACAGTGGGGGTGGGATTGGGGACCAGAGGAAGAGTTGAACATGTCTCAGGTGTTGGGGCAGAAAAATGGTTGAAAAGGCCACAGAAGGCAGGCCATCCTTTGTCTCACAGGGAAGGAGAGGGATAGAATTCTCAGGGCAGGGGACTCTCAGGTGGGTCTAAGCAGGGAAGTGACAAGTCTCTCTAGTTTTTTTTCTGGTTTGAGGGAGACTATGTTCAAAGAGTGGAAGCAAGATGCTTTTGTGGATGTGAGTGACGTTGGCCTGGTCCAGGATATTCATGATAGGACCAGAGTAGCGTCTATGCAGAGGAGAGAGTGGGATGGCAGGCTGGGGGAAGGGAGGAGGGGGAGAGTCAGTGTTTGGGAGGTTTGTCACTGTTTTTGGCAGTGGCATTTGCAGAGGATGACTGAAGGAGGATCAGGTTGAGTGAAGTGGTGACAGATGGCGAGCTTCACCTGTTTCTGCTCCCTGGCTGTGTGGCTCTACTAGCCACTCTGATCTTCAGTTTTCTGTTTGTGACAGGTGATGAGAAAGTGCCCATGCCAGAGGAACAGCTCAGTGGGMAGAGCTTTTGACTGTACAAACCATGTATGTATTTGGTGTAAGATACAGAGTAGATGTAATGATTCATGTAACATACAGGGCCAGGGACACTGCMAATAACCACACTGCATCCTTACTGGCCAGGGTGAATCAACAGAAATAAGAGGGATCAAGTACCAGGGGCTAAAATATCGGAAGGCAAAGGAAGGGAGAGAGCAGAGATGCAAACACAACATGGACCTTAGATTCTGTTAGCTCATAATCAACTCTCCACATGAAAGGARATGGGGTTGTGAGGTAAAGAACTCCCCAACCAAACTGTCATGGAGTATTGGATAATCGTGCCTGCTTGTGAGTGATTAGCTGGTGTGTTCCTGAACACATTGTTATCTACRGAGGACATTTGTTCTTTGTAAGGATCTCAGCAAGGGACTTCCTGCTCAAATGGCTCAGGATCAATCTGGTCACTATTGTGGACACTTAYGTAGTATCTGTGGGCTTTGCACTGAGCCTCTAAAGAAGGGAGGGAAGGATGGAGGGGACAGAGGAGGGGGGAGAGAGAGATGGAAGAGGAAGAAGAAAGAAAAAGAGGAGGAGGTATGGTGAAAGAGAAGGAACAGAAGGAGGAAGAGGAGGAGGAGGAGGAGGAGGAGGTGAAAAGTAGACCCAGCATCTAGACCAGGACAGCTTGATACCTTTAACACTCTGTGGAGTCATTCTCTACTTTTCTGCACGAAAGCAAAAACTCCATGTCCTTGCCTCAACCCTTCCTGTTGGCTCCCCTGTCCTTAGAATTGCATTTCTCTCCTCCCCATATGAGGTCAAGGATGGCCTAACTTTCATGACATTTTCAACCTTTTTTCGGCCCCATAATCTGAGATTTGTGAGATTCTTCCACTGGTTTCCCATTGTTTTTTTTGAGGTATGATTTTATTTTGTGTTTCAGGCTGGTCTTGAACTCATACCAATCCCCTTTGTGCTGAGATTACAGCTGTGAGCCACCATACTTAACTTCAACTGATGTGTATTTTTTGATAGATCAACCAAACCCTGATGTTCATATCTGCAATATGGATAATTATTCCCTCCTATGACTGTGAAGGTAGTTATAGTCTTCTTGCGAAAGACAATCATCACTGTTTTAGAGATGGGAAAACTGAGGACCATTAAACAGTGCTTTACATTTTCTCCCTAGCAGCAATTCAACGGGAGTCCTCAAACATTCTGGATGTCTTCGTTGTACACCAAACCTCTTACTTAAAAACTTGGCATGTTAGGGCTATAAAATGCAAATGCTATAAAACTCTCTCTCTCTAGTTTAATGAAAACATCTCCCACACACTGTAATACATCTTATTATTCTACCCAGCAGATTCTGTATTGTGGAGAGGGTATGCACAGGCTTCACAGAAAGCCCAGTCCTCACCGCGATACCCCGGACTGTGTTAAAGAACACTGCTGAGAGCTCAGCCCTGGCTTCCTGTACTTGGCTTCAGGTTTTAATTATTGGCTGGTAATTAAGGGTTCTTTCTCTGTGAAAAATAATTTCCTGTAGGTTGGGAGCTAGCAAGGTTACCATGTGGGAGAAGCTAATCTTATTTTTGCGTCAGAGATTTTTTTTTTGACTTGGCCACATAGGATGGAAAATTTTGCTTAGCCCAAATCTCCAGACTGTTCAACTGTAAGGTCAGCATCCTCCTGTTCTTCAGGAGCTGCCCCGGAGAGGATTGATTAAGAAGTCTGGGCAGGGAAGCAAGCCAAGTCTAACATGGGGACTCACAGCTCAGAAGCAGCCAAGAGGGGATGGGAAATCCCAAGCCTAAGAGATTTCTATACCTGGAGGGTGATGGAGGCTTTAACATCCCTGTGGCAATTTTCCAAAAAGAGAGAGAGAGAGAGAGAGAGAGAGAGAGAGAGAGAGAGAGAGAGAGAGAGAGAGAGAGAGAGAGTAAGTAAATGCTGGAATTGGAGCAAAAACCAGTCCAAGGCAACGGGGAAGGCACAGAAAATGGCTCAAAGGCACTTCAGAAAATGCAAATTCATACTTCAGTAAATTCATACTTCAGTTGTGAGAGTGATACTTGCAGCCACTGAGGCACACTGGAGAGCTGAGTTCCAGGATTGGCTTTGCTCTAACTGTCACCCTGACCTCTGATAGTCCACTGACCACCCAGCCCGCAGTCTCTCTCTCTGTCCAGTGGGAATCTGGACTAGGACTTCTCGAAAATCCTCCACTGCTTACAACCTTGGCTTCAGCTCAGAGAGCCCTGTCTGTCCACACATTTGCAGGACATTTGTTTTAATTATAAAACTTGAGGGCCTTGAAAGGAGATGAAGATTGTGCTAGCTGTGAATTACCGGTGTATCCTTAGAACACTGGTGCCCAGGAGGACCCAAGTTCAAGGTCAGCCCTGGAACTCAGCCTTTTAAGGCAAAACATTCTAGGACTGGAGAGATGGCTCAGTGGCTAAGAGCACTGGCTGCTCTTCCAGAGGCCCTGAGTTCAATTCCCAGCAACCACATGATGGCTCACAACCATCTGTAATGAGATCTGATGCCCTCTTCTGGTGTGTCTGAAGACAGCTACAGTGTACTCACATACATAACATAAATAAAATCTTAAAAAAAAAAAAAAGACATCCTGTCTCTTATGGAAATGTGTCTGAATGTACTTAGGGGAAAAAAAGCAAAACATTTCTCTACTAATTTCCCCAAATATCCTTAAACTCACGCCTAGGTCAGGAGCAGTTTCAGCTTTGAGAACACTCCTGCTGGAGAAATGAGGAGGGCACAGACTCTCCTACAGAATGAGGCMCAAGGAGGACYGTGGTGTGGATTTTGGTCACACAGATCATCTCAGGGTCCATGTAAACTGGCTCCCTGTGCCTTCCAAGGATGTAATCTACTAGATTTCCATGAGGAATAGATTGTGAGGTCAGACAAATCACTGTTGGCTCTGAAGCCAACTGGCTTACTGGTATTCCCAAGAACTGCTGGGGTAGTGACAAGGTAGTAATGCTCCACACTCTACCATTACCTCCTTCTTGACCTATGCTGCCCACAATCCCACTTTCTACCTTCAGGGCCAGAAAAATGGGTTGAGTCCTCATTTTCTAAATTGCTTCTGACCCTTCATTAATCTTCATACCTGTTTTTAATTTGCTGTCTACTTTCCTTTCTTGATTTAAAGCATGTATGGTTGCATTTGGCACAGCCGGGTTAATGGTAGACATAGCACTCATCGCAGGCTAAGGAGTTGAATGCCTGGCTCTTGAATCATGGCATTGTGGGAGGTTCTGAAACTTTGGGTGATGAGATCTGGCTGGAGGAAGTGGGATTCTGGGGATTCTGGCTACTTCCTGTTCCTGTTTTACTCTCTGTTTCTTGCTCATCCATGAAATGAGTTATTCTCGACTTAATGTCCACACTGCCATGACACTCTGTTCAAGTGCTTGGGACCAAGTGACCTGTGTACTGCACTCACTGAGTCTGTGAGGCAAACTAAGCCCTTTCCCATTAATTGTGGCTCTCCTGTATTTTGGTCATATCACCAAAAATAAACTAACCATTGGAGAATCTCCCTGTTTTGAGTTGATTTTAAGTCCACTGGCAAAGTACCCTTCCATACCGCCACAGGACCTCTGTCTCCCATGGCAGGGATCAGGACATGGACATTCTCGAGACTGTTATTCTGTGGACAGCACAGCCATCTTGTCCCGTGCCTGCTTTTATTTCCTTTCTTTAGATAGACTCCTTCTCTGTAGTCAAGTCTTTTGATTCTGTTGAGTCAGGTAGAAAACTAATTGGCATTGCGTATCTGCTAAGTTTCAAGTCATGGGCAGAACTTTGAGGGTGTGGAGACTGAGACATGGTGTCCACTCTCTCTCCAAATGATCAGAGACATGAACACAGATCACTATGTATGTATGGAATTGTTAAAGACAAACCACAAAGATAAGTAAATAGAAAACCTTAAAAGTATGCAAACATATTAAAACATGCAAAAACTGAAAAGTGATAGGATTTTAGGTAGAGGGTGGGAGGGACTTGGGAGGAAGAGAGAAGGGGGAGGGGAAAGGTAGGCAGGGTCAGGTATGGGAGGAGATGGGGATGATATAGAGGGTCAGGAAATTGAGCAGAGGTATGTAGCAGTGGAGGATGGGGAACTGGGGACAGCCACCAGAAAGTCCCAGATACAAGGAAAGCAAGAGGCTCCCTGGACCCAGTGGGGATGATATTAGCTGAAATGTTCAACAAAGGGGAGGGAGAACCTGTGGGACCACCCACCCATCTCCAAATTTTTAACCCAGAATTGCTCCTGTCTAAGGGAAATACGGGGACAAAGTGTGGAACAGAGACTGAAGGAAAAGCCATTCAGAGACTGCCCCACCTGGGGATCCATCCACATACRGACAGCAAACCCAGACACTATTGTGGATACCAAGAAGTGCTTGCTGTCAGGAGACTGACACAGTTGTGTCCTGAGAGGCTCTGCCAGAGCCTGACATATACAGAGGTAGATGCTCACAGCCAACCATTGCACTGAGCACAGGGACTCCAATGGAGCAATTAGAGAAAGAACTGAAGGAGCTGAAGGGGTTTACAACCCCATAGGAAGAACAACACTATCAACCAACCAGACCACCCAGAGCTCCCAGGGACTAAACCACCAACCAAAGAGTACACATGGAGGRACCCATGGCTCCAGCTGCATGTGTAGCAGAGGATGGCCTTATTTGGCATCATTGGGAGGAGAGGTCCTTGGTCCTGTGAAGGCTCGATGCCCCAGTGTAGGGGAATGCCAGGACAGGAAAGCGGGTGTGGGTAGGTAAGTCGGGGAGCACCCTCATAGAAGCAGGGGGAATGGGATGGGATAGGAGGTTTGAGGAAGGGAAATTAGGAATGGGGACAACATTTGAAATGTAAAGAAATAAAATATTCAACTAAAAAAAAAGAAAAGCAGTTAAGTCAGTTCAGAGATGTCTCAGAGGCCTATGGAAGAATACAGGAGAATGCTATTGGCATTGCTATTGGCATTGCTCTTGGTTGCCTAATAGAACTAGATGGTTAAAGCTTACAGCCAAGGGCAGCCCTCAGGTTGTAGGACACTGAGAAATCAATGTGCTACTGGGCTGGCAATTTGCTTCCAGCTGACTACCATGCATGGTGTGGAAGGTGCCATGTAGGCTGCTGGGAAAGAAACTTCATCAGTGATCTCACACATCTTTAGACTACATGTGCCACAATACAGATCCACCAACCAAGATGTGCCCATGGGACAAGAGTGGCATGACTATTCTGGTGATAACAAACTGCTTTGTTATTATAGTTGAGACCTGTTATTTGGGAGGGGACAACAACCTGAGACTGGCACCCAGATCAAAAGTCTGTTCTTGGGAGAACATTAACCCAAGGGAAGAACCTAATACCATTGTTCCCAATTGAACACGTTGTCAAGCTGACTTCTAAAAATGTCTGATATGTATGTTCATACCCGTAGACTAATGCGGCTTTCCATCAGGGTAGTGGAGCTCCTTTCTGTAGAGGGTGGTTGTTAATGAGGTCAAARYGTGGAGAATAAATGACCAATGAACAGAGTCTTAACTGGAATATCTATATATAAATGCTTCAAAGTGAGGGAGTGTCATAGAGGAGAAGTAATTTTGGAGATGGGGGATTGGGAGGGCTGTCATGAAATGTTGCCGTTTGGATATAGCATGTAGCATTCATGGAGACTTGCATGACTTTTCTATTCNGGGACAACAACCTGAGACTGGCACCCAGATCAAAAGTCTGTTCTTGGGAGAACATTAACCCAAGGGAAGAACCTAATACCATTGTTCCCAATTGAACACGTTGTCAAGCTGACTTCTAAAAATGTCTGATATGTATGTTCATACCCGTAGACTAATGCGGCTTTCCATCAGGGTAGTGGAGCTCCTTTCTGTAGAGGGTGGTTGTTAATGAGGTCAAARYGTGGAGAATAAATGACCAATGAACAGAGTCTTAACTGGAATATCTATATATAAATGCTTCAAAGTGAGGGAGTGTCATAGAGGAGAAGTAATTTTGGAGATGGGGGATTGGGAGGGCTGTCATGAAATGTTGCCGTTTGGATATAGCATGTAGCATTCATGGAGACTTGCATGACTTTTCTATTCYTATATAGAAAACTACTACAAATTTGCTAAATAATATAAATTATTGTGTCAAGGTTTCTAGACAAGGGTAACCTGGACCCTTTCATACCTGAAATCAAGCAGAGGTGGAGATCTGATCTAAAACTTGAAGGTACTCTTAACGTTTGCTGACTGTTGACAGAATTTAGTGATTCAAGGTTGTAAGATTCATGCTTTCGGTTCCTAGACAGGCCACTATTTATCCCCCAAGTKCCCTGTTGGCAAAATAATAACCATGGGGTATAAAGAACATTGTAGGCAATCTTCCTGTGACAGCAGGTGACTCTTCAAGGTCAACAGGTGAATTATGATACTTAAAATTCTTTTGGCTTATTTGTTGTCTGACCTTCAGATCTTCTTTCAAAGTGCACACCTGTTAAGTTCTGGCCCACATGGGAACATCTTCTCTTTGATTATCTAAAATTCAACTGATTATGCATCTTAATCGATTTTGAAATTCAAGCTAATTAAGGGAATGACACCAGGTCACATTTATAGCTCCTCCCCAGATTCAAGGGGAATTAGTGTTTTACCAGGAAAGAAAGCAAGGGGATTATTCTAGAATTAAGAATAACCCAGACACTTGTCTTCAAGGGAAAATGACTGAGATATTTTTTTTTTTAAAGGGAAGAATAGGCATTGCAATGGAAACTGTGGTTCTTATGGTTCATCCATTTTCGTCCGTCTGTTCGTCTGTCCATCCATCCATCCATCCATCCATCCATTCATCCATTCATTCTTCCATAATTTAATATTTATTCATAGAAAATACATATATACCAACACATACATGTGTACTCAGACAGACAGACAGACAGACAGACACACACACACAGATAGATAGCTAGTTTCAGTTAATGATCTCCTTGGCGAATGAGACCTCTAGGTGAGTCTTTCATGAGTGAAAGAACAGTATCCTGGTTTGTAAATGACTTCAACTCAGTGTATGAAATGAAATTACGTCAAGCACTTTTAGGGAATTTTGGAGCAAGGAAGTGATTTTTGTGGGTCATTTTCAGTGTAGACTTCTGGATGCGAGCAGCTCTCCTGATGAACATTGAATCACTGACATGTCAGGAATCCACTGACAGGATTTCTAGGTAAGTTGCCACATGCTCTCTCAAGAAAGCAAGCATATCCTTAGTGTGCAAATTGCTACTCTTGAAGTTTGTCTATTACTCTACTTTTTGCTCTGTGTGTCTTGTAGATTTTGCTGGACTCTCAAATGGATAATATTTTGTCTTCCAGGAGAATATAGAATGTAATTCTATAACTACATGGAAGCCACCAGGGTCAGGCAGGGATATCTTACCCCTACATTTTTACAATCCTGGCCCTTAGAGCAGTATCTTAGAGTATGGCGCAGATATCTTGAAAATCGACTAGGTTTAGTAAATAGAGTAGAGCAGAGTCCAGTAAGAAATTTGTAAAAGTTCACTAACCAGATTTTTTCCTTTGCTTTTAGTTGTAATTTTGCTGTAAACATGGAGTCCAAGGAAGGAGATCCATTTAATCAAACGAGGCTTATTTTCTCCACTTTCATACCAAATATGTCCTTATAAAAATGGACCATTTTCTCTAATCCACCAATTGAATAAGATTATAGTCATTTGTCCCAGGGTCTATCCAAGGGATCATTTCTATTTATTCATTCTGGCTTTCTGGTGATGAAGTCCCCTGTGAACTGGTCAACACACACACACACACACACACACACACACATACACACACAGTGCTGAGAATAGCTCACTTCCCTTTCAATAAGATACAAAGAGTATTTAAGCCTCAATTTCACATGCATTATTAATGTACTTATTTAAATATTAATAAGCCTAAAAGCCTGGAGCAATGTATGTGATCAATACTGCATGATATATGAGTCACCCAGGGCTGAGGACAGTGTCTGTCTCCAGCCATTACTCTTTCATCATGGTAGCCCTGTGCCACCTGGTGTGCACACTGCTGCCAAGCCCGGGGGTGCTTCCTTTCAGCTCAGCCTCAGGGCAGACCTTCAGAGCTCTCCACAGGTTCCTTCTCAGAGACATCGATCTGTCAGGCTCCATCCAAAGAGGAAGAGGGTAGAAGTGCAGGTCCTCAAGGGTAGCCTTCCTATTTCCTCTTTTAAGCACTTCTGTCATCTGAATAACAGCACCGCAGAATCCATAATGGTTGGACGCTTGAACTGGAACAAAGCCTCATCTATCATCCTCAAACCTAGGAACTAAATTGTATTATCATCTAATAATATTTCTACCACCTCTGGCCAGGGGAGGGGTGTTATAGACAAGAAGTGGCTTGAGGCTGCCTGAGTGCAGATCACCTTAGCTAAATGACAATCTTTTCTTCAGGTCTGTGTCTGTGGGACCTCAGTTAGGGTTCCCTATTTCTAATGTTGGTATCATACACAGAATCCAAGGGTGACATCTATCTGCGAGATGGTTGGGAGCTGGGCATTATAGGGTTCTGTTTGCCAGGTTGTCATTAATAGAGGGGCATTGTTTGACTTGCTTTTGGTTTCATTTACAATAGTAAACATTCAACACTGTGTGTGTATTTATAAAATGCCTGAGAACCACAATGCTAAATATTAAGAGAGATACAAACATACACAGACTACATGCACAGAGGGTTCTTGATCTAATGGAGATGTAGTCATACATTTTAGGTAAATCACGTTGTTGGAAGGATGAGTGAATGCCAACATAAATGCCCAGGCTAGCGACCAGTCTTGGAATAGTGTCTAAAGAGACACTACTCCTTAATAACCTTAGACTTTGAATTTTTATTTCTTTGTTAGTGAAAGGAGCACTGTGGAAGTCCACCCAAGTTTGTTGACACTGTCAGATATTACTGAGATAATATGTGTGTCAGGATGGACACACGCTAGATGCTCAGAAAAATTTCATCTTCCTCTCAAAAGAGCCGAGACGATAGCTCTGCACCAGTCAGGTTAAGCTAATGGAGAGGCAGTGAGCAGAAACTCAGGAAGCAAGTGCAACTGCTCAGCCCGATTCCCAGTGAGCTTGGAGTTATCTGACGAAGAGGTCAGCTGTCCCAGGCCAAGTACACGGTTGTGAGGCTAGGAAAGTTAAGAGCAAAGAGTGGAGGAGACCAGAAATAATCTCAAAGACTTTTAGAATTATCATTCAAACAGAGCATAGGTAAGGWGAAAGGGAAGTCATCCTGGGATGGGGCAGGATACCGCAGATGGGGCAGACCTGAGCCGATTTCTGCAAGACGTACAGTAATGAAAACAATAGGAATGTTGTACTTGTTATCTGACAATTTGTTGTATAGGGAAATAATGAAGTAAAAATGTCTTTGTATATACTCAGCTGGAATTCACAGATAGAGAGCTTCAAATCTTTGTCTTAATACCAGTCCCCAAGAAACTCCAACACAACTAGAATATCTTCTTTGAAGTTTACAGGTCCACCAGCCATGTGTGACTTGTGACTTCAGCAAGGCAGACCTATGAAGCAAAGATGAGATTCTGCCCTACCTGCTCCCAAGCTCTGAAAACTGTCACCGCTTCAACAAGCCACACATTCCTAAAGAAGTAGTCCTCCTGCTGCAGATTGAGTGCAGCCTTAGCCCTGGGCCAGTGCTACAGACCCAAGTCTGGAATTGTCATGGGCTAAGAACCACAGAACAGAGTCACTTCCCTATCTGCGTGCTCCTAAGCCATGCTGTGAGACACTCCCAGCCTGCACCTTTATTCACCTTGTACCTGCACCTTCCTGGCATCTCTTCCCCCAGTCTTGCATGTGGCTTAACACCCAGTGACTGTTCTGAGCTAGGGAAATTGTTCAGATTGTTGCAGCACAGAGAAAACGAGGAAATGAGGCTCTAACTTGGTTCAAAATACTCTCTTGAACAGTACTCATTTCATGGTTATTGCAGTTGGAATGGAAAAAAGGAAAGTTTTAATTATTTGGAATAGTAAGCCCTTACAAATGGGTCAGACCCCGAGATTCAATCCAACCTTTGAACAATAGAATAATCATAGAAGTGGCTGCTATTATCCTTTGCTCTCCACTCAACAGGCTCAGTGTTGATTTGTTGAATTAAATTAATGCTAAAGACTTACATTTATAAATTGATTTGCAATTTTCAAAGTATTTTGATTCTTAGTTTAGTGGAAAGAGCCTTGAACTACCCAGCACACTTTCTTTTTTTCTCTCTCTCTTTCTTTGGCTACCCAGAATAACAAAGCTATTCCCTTATAATAAACAACTTTCCTTTGGGTATAATATAACAAACTTTCCTTTGGGTAGAATTTTCACTTCTTATTGAAATTAAATTAATAAAGGAGAGGAGGAGTTAGTTCCCACAATATAGACAAATTTAATTTATTTTGACCTTTAAGAGATGTCTTAGTCAGGGTTTCTATTTCTAGACAAAACATCATGACTAAGAAGCAAGTTGGAGAGGAAAGGTTTTATTCAGCTTACATTTCCACATTGCTGTTCATCACTAAAGGAAGTCAAGACTGGAACTCAAGCAGGTCAGGAAGCAGGAGCTGATGCAGAGGTCATGGAGGAATGTATGTTTCTTACTGACTTGCTCCCCTGGCTTGCTCAGCTTGCTTTCTTATAGAACCAGAAGACTATCAGCCCAGGGATGGCACCACCCACAGTGGGCTGGGCCCCCCCCCCACCTTGATCACTAATTGAGAAAATTCCTTACAGATGGATCTCATGGAGGCATTTCCTCACTTGAAGCTCCTTTCTCTGTGATAACTCCAGCTTGTGTTAAGTTGACACAAAATCAGCCAGTACAATTGACCCCTTTGCAACTTGACACACAAACATCACTATCAAGCCTCAACCCTTACTTACTTATTTATCTCCAAGATCTAAATAACTGTAAAAGTCCCACAGTCTTTCCAAATTCTTAAAATTTCAATCCCTTTAAAATATCAAATCTCTTTTAAAATTCAAAGTCTTTTTACAATTAAAAGTCTTTTAACTGTGGGCTCTACTAAAATACTTTCTTCCTCCAAGAGGGAAAAATATCAGGGCACAGTTACACTCAAAATAAAAATCAAACACAAACTGTCCAATGTCTGGNCCTTACAGATGGATCTCATGGAGGCATTTCCTCACTTGAAGCTCCTTTCTCTGTGATAACTCCAGCTTGTGTTAAGTTGACACAAAATCAGCCAGTACAATTGACCCCTTTGCAACTTGACACACAAACATCACTATCAAGCCTCAACCCTTACTTACTTATTTATCTCCAAGATCTAAATAACTGTAAAAGTCCCACAGTCTTTCCAAATTCTTAAAATTTCAATCCCTTTAAAATATCAAATCTCTTTTAAAATTCAAAGTCTTTTTACAATTAAAAGTCTTTTAACTGTGGGCTCTACTAAAATACTTTCTTCCTCCAAGAGGGAAAAATATCAGGGCACAGTTACACTCAAAATAAAAATCAAACACAAACTGTCCAATGTCTGGRATCCACTCATGATCTCCTCTAAAGGCCTGTGTCACTTCTCTGGCTCTGTCCTTTGTAGCACACACCTGTCTTCTAGGTTCCAGATGCCTGTACTCCACTGCTGCTGCTGCTCTTGGTTGTCATTCATGGTACTGGCATCWCCAAAACATGCTGTCTTCCACTGTAACTAGGCTTYACCAATAGCCTCTCATAGGCTCTCCTCATGGTGCCAAGTCTCAACTTCTTTGCATGACCCCTTCAAGTCCTGGGTCACCAATTACAACTGAGACCGCACCTTTACCAATGGCCTTCCATGGCCTCTCACAGTGCCAAGCCTCAGCTGCTCTTCAGGACCCCCCTTCATGCCTTCAAAACTAGTACCACTTGGGTGACTCTTACACATTACCAAGCCCAGCCACAGCACATCTTACTGGCTTGGCTATCTCTGGAACACAGCCTCTGTGCTCTCAGAAAACACTTCCCAGAAGATTTTACCTCAATGATGCTGGTCTCATTTTAATCACCGCTAATGTCTTAGCTCTAKCTAACTAGYATCAATAGTCTCAGTAATGCAGAGTTTTTGCTTTAGTAGTTCTGGTTTCTTGTTAATCACAGCTAATTTTTCAACCCCAGCTAACCAAAACCACAGAATCGTCACAATCAAAATAGCAATGGCCCTGATAAGAGTCTTTAATCTTCCCTCTGAAATTTCATATACCAGGCCTCCATATTCTGCACTGCTCTCAACATTATCTTCCAAGCTTCTATACAACATCTCACAGAGCTCTTAACATGGACTGAATMTTCTAGTCCAAAGTCCTTCCATAGTTCTCCCTAAAACATGATCAGGTTGTCACAGGAATACCCCACTTCTGGTACCAATTTGTCTTAGTCAGGGTTTCTATTCCTGGACAAATCATCATGACCAAGAAGCAAGTTGGGAGGAAAGGGTTAATTCAGCTTACATTTCCAAATTGCTATTCATCACTAAAGGAAGTCAAGACTGGAACTTAAGCAGATCAGGAAGCAGGAGCTGATGCAGARGCCATGGARGGATGTTTCTTACTGGCTTGCTCCCCTGGCTTGCTCAGCTTGCTTTCTTATAGAACCTGAGACAGCCAGCCCAGAGATGGTACCACCCACAAGGGGCCCTCCCACCTTGATCACTAATTGAGAAAATGCCTTACAGCTGGAGCTCATGGAGGCATTTCCTCACCTGAAGCTCCTTTCTCTGTGATAACTCCAGCTTGTATTAAGTTGACACAAAACCAGCCAGTACAAGAGATTTCCATGGCAGACACTGGTAGCCGGTGCTGTCCTGTATCTCTTTGGCTGACACCTGCATGTTCCTGGGGAGCATCCACTGTTTAACATGGATGGTGSCTGTCCTCCAGGCTCAAGAGGCAGTATAAGGATCCACTGGGATCAGCCCTAAGCCACGGACTGCTACTGTTGAAGTTGGGTTGAATACCCAGAGTCCCCAGGCGTCCCATGCCAGGTGAGATGGCTCTGGTCCTCTGGTGCTTTTATTTATCTGTCAGATTGTCCTACTGGGGTTAATTTCCAATTGCCTGCAGTGGTCACATGTTTGAGARTGTACCTATCATGGCTACATTCTCTCCTCCATTTCTGCTTTCTGGCACAATGCAGAAAGGAAGTAGTTCTACTGAAACTATTGTCTTAGGGATTTGTTTCTGGGAAAACCTGAATAAGTACCTCCCCAAAGTATCTTTTCCTAGAAGAGCACTGGAGTGAGCTCATCACATCTAAGCCATTACATTACTTAGTAATGTGAAGATCAGGTCGGTTAATTTTTTTCTCACTCAGTGCTTGAGCCTATTCTCGTCCACTGACTTCGCTGCTCTCCTCGGCAGGTTGACTCTGCTTATGCCTAATGATTGTGTAAACATTTTTAGTCAAAAATAAAGAAGACAAATTGTATTTTTAGGTTTTGTCTCAAGTCTATGTAGACCGAAAGTCACCATGATTTGAGAGAACTGGTCTTTTAGGGTTCTCTGTTGAGGAATTATGAGTGAGATAGTTGGATGTTTAGCTTTTTCATCGCACCGAAGAGCCAGGAGTTTCATAGAAAAACAGAGGTGTACACTCAGTCTTGGGAAGGTTACAGGTCCTTTAGTGAGTGATTGAACTTTGCTCTAGATGAAATTATCAACATGTAAATCTTTAAACATAATTTACATTTTTACTCATTTATTAGATATCTAGATCAGTGRTTCTCAACCCTTTTGGGRGGTCAAATGACCCTTTCACAGGAGTTGCCTAAGACCATTGGAAAACAGATATTTACATTACAACTCATCACAAGAGCAAAATTACAGTTATAAAGTAGCAATGAAAATAATTTTATGTTCTTGGGTCACTGTATTTTATGTTCGGAAAAACTGTATTATAGGGTCCCAGCATTAGGATGGTTGAGAACCAATGATCTAGATTAAAGTTAGTCCACACATTCTCTTTCAGCATCCTCTYCCAGTGGACACAACCCAGGTCTGTGTTTTCAGGTATGAAAAACTTAGCATTCTTATGTACTTACTAGCCTCAGTCACGAGTTCACCTGTGAGGTGAGTTGAAAATCTACCTTTGCTGCTGCCAACCCATTGGTGGCTATTTA
>BDUI01048056.1:0-10584 GCA_002335545.1 Apodemus speciosus | reverse complement strand
TTCCCTGGATGCCTGGCCCTAACGCCCCAGCCCTCCCAGCTCTTCGTAACCCTGGGAAAAGCTGTGGTTTAGGCTGACAGGGAAGGAGCCAGGAGCCGAGCAGGCCTTTCCCCTTTAGTCTGTGACCTTCACAGTCTTCGTTACCCAGCCACCTTCACTATCACCCTCACATCTCAGAAGTCACCTGACTTTGCAGCACGTCGTCCCCCTCTCCTTACTCCTGCTGGCCTCACTCATCCCTCACGTAAGAGTGTGAGACGACACGGAAGTGGAGCAGGGGGCTTGGTGTGAGATGGCTGACCCCTGCATGTGGCCTTCCACTGTGACCCACGTGCAGACTAGCAGTCATGCTGGCTAGGAACTGAAAACTTTAGGCGACGTTTGGATGTCACACAGAAGGTGTTATCCTAAAATCTGCGGTCCTGCCATGGGGAAAGGAGAAGAGCAACACAGAGCGTCCTCACCCAGCCCCCGCCTCCAGCCTGCGGACAGCTAAGGGTATCCATCCGGTCAAGGAGCATCCTTCCTGGTCATTTCCCGGCCCGCGCAGGGCAGGGACCAAGTCCACAAACCTGCCCATTCCTTTATCAAGGCACTGTGGATCCCACCAATATCACATCTCAGCACCAGTGAAAAGTCCTAACGAGGTACTAAAAGTATTCACTTTCAATTCAGCCAGCTTGAGAYGCTGTATGACTTAATAAAAACAAACAAACAAACATTAAAAATTACCAGCCGGGCATGGTGGTGCACACCTTTAAGGCTGGCCTGGTCTACAGAGTGAGTTCCAAGACAGCCAGGGCTACACGGAGAAACCCTGTCTCGGGGAGAAAAAAAAAAAAAAAAAAAAAACAAATTACCCTCTCGACTTGAAAAGGAGTATTGAGTGAAGTTTTATTCCCACGGACACCACCAGTTTGTTGGCAAGCGTCCCAGTGGCAGCTGCCCAGCATACCTGCCTACCTCTGTCCTAGACAGAAACTTCAAGTGGAGCGTCACATCCCTGTCACGAATGGAGGAAACATCCAGGACCATACCTCAGCCCAGAGTTAGCCAGAGACTCAGCCTTCTCCTCTGAAAGCACAGTTACAGAACAGCTAATCTACCTCATCTGCCCTTCCCCTCATTCAGATCCCTGCGTCCCTTCCCCAGAGCAACTGTGAGCAACTGATGGCTCTGATGAGCAGGGCTCTGCCAGTGGCTTGGGCGCTCAGTTGGAGAAATAAACTCACAGCAAGCACAGAAGAAATGAAAACCAAGCGCTTGCTGACCCTGCCACAGCTGCGGAGGACAAAACCCCCTCAAGCTAAAGGACTGTGAATCCCCTGCTTTGATGCGTTAGATGCTTTTGACACTTGACTGTTATGGAAGTCCTGCTCTTCTTCCTTAAAGTATTAGTAAGGGGGAATGGAGGTGGAAAATGCCGAAATATTAAGGGATTGAGATAACTAGAGTCTAGATGGTATGCTAAGTACATTCTGAGTTAAAGTACAAGTTCATACAAAGCGTGAAACATCGGGAAAAAGCAGATATCTGGGCTGGTGAGATGGCTCGGCAGTGAAGAGCACTGACTGTTCTTCCGAAGGTCCGGAGTTCAAATTCCAGAAACCACATGGTGGCTCACAACCACCGGTAATGAGCTCTGACGCCCTCTTCTGGTATGTCTGAAGACAGCTACAGAGTACTTACATATAATAAAAAAAATCTTAAAAAAAAAAAAAGAAAAAGAAGCATGTAAAAATTGTGCTATATAATTGTGTTTGTATACGTATGCATGTGTGGGCATTCATGCTACACACCCTGTGTGGAAATCTGAGGACAACTTTGTGGGATAAACTTTCTCCTTCCATTTTTTAATAGGTTCTAGGGACCGAACTCCCGGTTACCAGGCTTACAAGGCAAGCAAGCTCCCTTACCCACTGAACCTGTTTTTGTTTTTAATGATATTGTGTGTGTGTGTGTGTGTGTGTGTGTGTGTGTAGTCAGAACACAATCCGAGGGAGTTGGGGTTCTCATTCCATGGTCCTAGGGACTGAACTCAAGTTGTCAGGGTTAGCAGAAAATAAACCTCAATTACTGAGTTATCTCTCCTGATTGTTCCCTCTGTAGCCTCCGACTTGGGAGGGGAGGGAGACAGATCTCTGGAGGGGTTCAAGGCCAGCTTGTCTAAGGCTGCATGGTGAGACCCTGTCTCAAATGTAAATAAACAAATAAATCGTTTTAAAAAACATTTAATTGCACACACCTTTTTAAAAATTCCTATACATGTGCACGTACATGCCCTCAGGAGTGCCATCCACCTCCTTTGAGGCGGGCTCTCTCATTGGCAGGTTACACTGACCATAGAGAGGTCCTTCTGTCTCTGAACCCCACCCCTGAAGCGCACGCCACTAAGCACTGTGTGGTCTCCGATTCAAACTCAGATCTTCAAGCTTGCAACTCAAGCGCTTTGCTGAGAACGCCGTGTCGGAGCAAACAAAAACCACTGGACGGAAACAAAATGGCTCCTGTCCTGCAGGGAAACAGGACTGTATGCAGATTCACCGGTTCAGAAAGTGTTCTCAGTAATCTCTCGTGTGTCACTTGCAGGGACCCACACTGGAGGTGGCAGATCGCACCGCCACTTTTGGATTGTGAATCCTTCTGGAGGAAGCCCACATGTGCTAGATAAGTTCTATTTACGGAGATGTGAAAAACATGACATCATCGCTTCCTTCTGACAGGAATAACCAGGCACATGAAACAGCCTAGAGACGCTGCTGAGTCACAGAGGCTTCCCCCCCCCCTTGTTTTGGTTTTGGGGGCTTTGTGCTTTATTTGCTTTCTGGGGACAGGGTCTCATCTATGCAGCCTACACTGGCATCAAAGTCATATCATCCTCCTGCCTCTACCTTTGTCTAACTTTGGGTATGGTAATTTTATTTTTTTAAAGTTGAGTTGGAGTTTAATAAAGCTATGTCTGTAAACACTTAGACACAAGGGTTAAGAGAGTGGTGCAGAATTAAGAGGCACTCTGCAGGGCATGGGCGTGGGCTTTTAGGAAAAGGTAAACACAAGGCTAAGAGCAGAGGTGCTCAAGTCACGTCCATTCTGAATTCTAAGGTCATGTTTCGTGTCCTCGCTAACGCACCCCCTGCCTTTGGTACTAAAACTTCTGGAGAAGCCAAGCAGTGTGGCTCACGTGAATAAGCCAACACTCAGARGCCAAGCGAGGGAGGACTGCGTGATCTGAAGCCGGCCTCGGCTATGGTGCTGGAGAGATGGCTCAGGGGTTAAGGGCACTGGCTACTCTTCCGGAGGCCCCTGGATTCAGTTACCGGCAACCACATGGCAGGTCACAACCGTCTGTGACTCCAAGATCCGACACTCTCAAGCAGCCATACATGCAAGCAAAACGCCCATGCACATAAAATAAAGATAAATAAGTTAAAAGAAAACAAACAAACTCTGAGAAGCTCTGCTTGCTGTTGCTGTGATAAAACATCCCGACCAAAAGCAACCGGGGCAGAAAAGGTTTATTTAAGTTTACAGTTTACAGTTCGCTGTGGAAGGAGCTCAGGGCGGAAACGGGAGTGGCAGGAGCCACGGAGGAGCACAACTTACTGGTTTGCTCTCCACGGCCTGCTCAGCCTGCTTTTCTTAGACAACACAGAACCACCTGTACTGGGGGGCGGCAGCACCCACAAGGARCTGTGTGTGTCCCGTCCACACCAATCATTAATCAAGAAAATGCCCCACAGCCTGGTCTGACAGGGCATTCTCTCAGCTGACAGCCCCTCTTCCGACAGCTAGATTGTGTCAAGGCTGAGGGAAAACTAACCGGCACCGAAGCCAAAGCCAAGGCCAAGAGGTCTGGGCAAGGAGCCAACTCATTTCCCCAGAGACCATGCTCCACCGGGGCCTTCTCGCCACCCCCCGCCCCCCATAACCCACCATTCTGAGAACTCCGTGCTCCAACACAGTAGATGGTCGGGGCCCGATGCACGGCTGGGTATCTTTCTCATATGGAGAAAGGCATAGTTACACAGTAAGCAGTGAGGCCGCTCGGCTCGGTACGGACAGCTATTTCAGGACTAACACTCCATCTTCATCTGAGGCCCTTTCCTTCTGGAGGCCCTGCTCCGCAGTGGCCTCCCATCCCGCCCTTCTCTCCCAGGCACAAGTCCGGGGTGTGAGGAGAAAAACTGGCTCTGGCAGGCTGCACCCCTTCCTGCTCAAGTGGTCTAACCTAAGGGGAATGGTAATGAGGGACACGTTAGCATCTCTGACGAGAGAGTGTCCAAAACTTGAGAGGGCTTTGCTTTTTCACCTCCAACTACATGTCTGAGTGTGTAGCACCTCCGATTTCCCTGACGTTGCAAGCTAATCTAGGTATGTTCTCAACAGACATTCCCTCTTCCAAAGTAACCATGGCGCTGCGTCCAAAAAAAAAAAAAAAGCAGCAAACAGAAACCAGCACAAAAGCCAGGGCCACGGTCCTTAAATGGAGACTGAGAAGCATACACTGTCCGGGGACAGAATGACTAGCTGTACTTGAAGACCTCCTCTTCCAGAGAGTGCACTGCAGAGCATACATTCCCTTGACAACCCTGCGGCCCCACGTCACCCAGGAGCACGGGAGAGCCTTAAGTCAAGACAGGATGTCTCCTTAGAGCCACTGTACTATTAGGATGTCTTAGCACCCAGGGCAGAACACCAGCACTAACTAACTCGCCCACCTACAAGAGAATGCAGTGAACAAAGTCACTGTTCTAACCCTTCTTCTCACCTCTGAAATGTAAGAAAAAAAAAATCTTAGCCAGGAGCTAAGGGAGGGCAAGTTTAGCTATTCTGTGTTTAGTTTTGAATGGAGACAGGGCACCAGCTGCTCTGCCGTTCTTCTGAGATGATGGCGTTTAAGTTCTGACAGAGGCCCTCTCTCAAGTAAGACTCGGGCCTGGTGGCATCTGCCTATGATCCAAGCACTTTAAGGCAGGATGATCTCAAGTTTGGAGACAGCCTGGGCAACACAGAGAGACCCTGTTTCAAAGCACACACACCAGTGTGTGTATACACAACCTACAACTTTGGGTGTTAAAAATAAATAAATAGATAGATAAACAGACAAAACTGGTCCCAAGGTTAAAGTCTCCAAAACAGTATTTTATGCTATTTCATTGCAAAAGAGACCCAAGAGAACAGGGATGGGGTGAGGGCAGGATTCTGTGGAAGACTGACTACTTAGTATGCGCTGCGTCCCCAGGTTCTGGCCCAAGCACAATCCATCACATAACTCAAGAGATCCAAACCGTCCCCTGAAGACCACACTCAGGAAAAGAAGGCGGCTGGCTACCAGCAAGCCTAGGCCTTCTCCAGAGAGGCGAGAGCAACAATGACTCTGCTTTTCCTCTCAATAACAAGGTGCCCATCGGGACTGGAGCCATCTGGATCTAACTGAGAGCACATTCCAAGCGGAGCAGAGATTCTCCACCCCAGACAGAGATCAGAAAGCCCTCAGCACTGGGCTGCGCTACCCCTGCAGGAAGAGCAAAGGCAGGAGGACTCCCGCTAACAGATGGGGCTGAGGCGCGGAGACCTGAAATTGTGGAACTTCCAATCCAATGCTGCCAAACAGCCATAACGTGCAATCTCCTCAGAAATAATTACGGGAGGATTCAAAATACCAACTGCTTCCTTCATAAAGCAGCATCCGCCCACACAGCTGGGAGGCTGAAGCTGGTGATGAGAAGAGAAGAGAGAGCTTAGCCAGAGGAGCCCCACCCCCAGACATTAAGTATAAGAGACACCTCCCCAGCAGGGCGGCCATCCAGGACCTAGGAAAGAGGGGGGCACTGAAAAGACCTAAGGGAAGAAGTTGGGAGATGCTTGTGGGGATGGAAATGACACTCTCTGGCATAGCGAGAACTCTGTGGTGACCAGAGTCACCACATGGAGTTCCCAGAGAGTCTTCACCTCCCGGTATTCACAGCACTGGGCTAACCTGTGTCACCAAGAGGGTGCTGTGGAAGGCACAGTGTGGCCGACCTCTGAGGCTCCTCCTGACTTGCTTGCTAGGGGCCCAGTCAGTCTGGGAGAGGAGGAGCAGCAGGATGCCACACCCTGAGGACACTGAACCAACCCTGCAGGCCCCACCCGCACGCCAGAGCTCCGTTCCTTGGCCAGCAGTGGCAGGTGGGAAGATGAGTTGTGGGCTGGRGACATGGCTAGGAGAAAAATCACTCATCCACCTCAGGCAAGAGACCTTGATGCGAGCCCAAGTACTACTAACAAAAGCAAAAGCAAAAAAATCAAATAACCCTCCTCTCTCTACCTAAATGTAGGTGCTGAGTCCCGGAGGCCCCACACATCTCCCTACAGCCCACTCTCCTCACCAGACAAAACCCATGCAGACAAGAGACTGACGCTTTCCTACTTGATTCTCATTGAAGAGCTGACACTAATTTTGGGGGCGGTGGAGGGTGGGGGAGACAGGGTCTCCCTGTGTAGCCCTAGCTGCTCTGGAACTCCCTACATAGAATGTAGATCAGGCTGGCCTTGAACTCAGATCCATCCTCCAGCCTCTACCCCCAGGGAGTGCTGGGACAAAGGGCCTGTGCGCCACACCTTTAATAATAAAGGAACTAGTTCAGTGCAACTGCACCAGCTCCCAAGGATGACTCCTGCTTCTGTTGGTTTGTATCTAAATTGTACAGTGAACAGCTTTTCAGAACCCCAAACTGCACTGCACTGCACTGTGTGTGTGTGTGTGTGTGTGTGTGTGTGTGTGTGTGACACTGTACAGGGATGCCAAGTTCACATGTGTGGAGGATGCATGGCCTACTGACTGAGCTGTCACTTAGGAGGATGCTTTCCCCAGCACACACCCTGTTCTGGCAACATTTTAAGGCCTTTCACTTCCTCTTAGCCTTCTCCARCAGTGAACTGGAAGGATTCACAAACTCCCTGGAGAGGAAAAGCTGTGAAACACATTTCAYGGGAGCTYGGGATTTTCAACCCTTCCTCCCCACCCTGCAGCACTGGAGACTGAGCTCTATGCTGGCTCTGGTGCTTTGTAGCTCGCTCGGGTCGATCCTCCTGCCTCACTCAGCCTCCTCCTAAGCATCAGACTATTAGTGGATTTTACATCTTTCCAAAAACACTCGCCTCTGATTTAGTGTGTGTGTGTGTGGGTGGGGTGGGGGTGTCAGGTAGTGAAGTATGCTATGTGCAGGTTGGATGGTTCTCTCCTACCTGGTGGGCAAGTCCCTCTACCCACTGGGCCAGATTTTCCATCTTAAAAGCTAAGTTCTGACCAAGATGCGCTGCTGTCAGTCAACGCTCTGGCCCTGACTTCTCAATTTTCAAACAGAAACCACATCTATCAGTATCCTTTTGGCGCATCACTGTGGAAACGCTACAAACAAAAACGGCTTGTCTCCAAAACGCCCAATAAACAAATGCAGGTGAAACAGRAAGCTAAGGAGATTAGGTGAGCAGCCTGCAGTGGGAGCTTGGAAGCTGTTACCCTCCCCCACCCAGCGACCGCCACAGAGAAGAGGCTGCTGGACCGCCCTGGTGCTTACCTCTAACTGCACGCAGCAGGTGGGAGGCTCAGGCGGGAGGACCAGGAGCCAGAGGCCAGCCTGGGCTGCAGGACCAGGAGCCAGAGGCCAGCCTGGGCTGCGAGGAGACTTGAGCCAGCCTCAAAACCAAAAGGAAGGGATGAAGAGGGACGGGAGTTCAGGGGCTAAGGATGGGCTCCCAGCAGGGCTCTCAGAGTATCTACCTGCCCAGCAGAGCAGCCACACTTAACCTTGAGAAGCAGCTGAAGGACCCTGCTCTCAGAGAGACCTTCTGAGGCGAGAGCGAACCCTAAGAGTCAGGACTAGGCTGGCCCTTACCACATGGAGGCTGAGATCCTGAACTGGAAAGCAGTGAGGCCTTTCTTTACAGTCATATCATAGTTACCAACCTTGGCTATCAAAGCTGTGAGNGGAGATTAGGTGAGCAGCCTGCAGTGGGAGCTTGGAAGCTGTTACCCTCCCCCACCCAGCGACCGCCACAGAGAAGAGGCTGCTGGACCGCCCTGGTGCTTACCTCTAACTGCACGCAGCAGGTGGGAGGCTCAGGCGGGAGGACCAGGAGCCAGAGGCCAGCCTGGGCTGCAGGACCAGGAGCCAGAGGCCAGCCTGGGCTGCGAGGAGACTTGAGCCAGCCTCAAAACCAAAAGGAAGGGATGAAGAGGGACGGGAGTTCAGGGGCTAAGGATGGGCTCCCAGCAGGGCTCTCAGAGTATCTACCTGCCCATCAGAGCGGCCACACTTAACCTTGAGAAGCAGCTGAAGGACCCTGCTCTCAGAGAGACCTTCTGAGGCGAGAGCGAACCCTAAGAGTCAGGACTAGGCTGGCCCTTACCACATGGAGGCTGAGATCCTGAACTGGAAAGCAGTGAGGCCTTTCTTTACAGTCATATCATAGTTACCAACCTTGGCTATCAAAGCTGTGAGRATGGCTGTTTGGGGGGACAAACCGTGGACTCCCAACACTATCTATTCTGGATTCTGGAGAGTATGAGGAACAGTTACACCCCAAGGTTGCCTAGAGAYGTTAGGATTGCTGCTACAGGGAGATTACACGGGCTTTAGGGGGAGGGGGAGGTGTGCTGGTTATCTTTTGAGACAGGGTTTCTCTGTGAAGCCCTGACCATCCTAGAACTCACTAWGTAGACCTTAAACTCAGATCCGCCTACCTCTGCCTCCTGGTTGTTGAAATGAAAAACGTGGGCCGCCACTCCAAGTTGGGTTTGGGTTTGCGTTGAGAAAAGGTTTTATGTAAGCCAGGCTGGTCTTGAACTCATGGTATAGCCAAGGTTGACCCTCCTGCCTGCCTCTGCCTGAGAGGACTGGAGTTGCTGGTTCACCACCGATTTAAACTTTGTCCATCACCCCCAGACCTACTCTCACTGAAAGTGGCTTTAGACCATACCCATTGTTTCATGGGGCATTCAGGACTATGCCCCAAGCACCACACATATGCCACGAGAAATTAATGGAGCAAATTAGTAGGCTTTTTAAAAAAAGATTATATATATATACACATAGACATATATATATACACATATACATATATATGTACATATATGTGTGTGTGCATATATGTATATATATGTCTATGTGTATACACACACACACACACACACACACACACACGAGTATACTATAGCTGTCTTCAGACACACCAAAAGAGGACATCAGATCCCTAGATGGTTGTGAGCCACCATGTGGTTGCTGAGAATTGAACTCAGGACCTTTGGAAGAACAGTCAGTGCTCTTAACCACTGAGCCATCTCTCCAGCCCCCAAATTAGTAGTTTTAGTAGATGCCCGGGTAGAGGAGAAGAGCAACCCAGGAATGAGTTTAACCCTTAGGATACTTCTTAAGAACGTCTTGCCTTTGCTACATCTAAAACGTGACTTGAAAGTTACTAAAAATCTTCCCTTTGCACAGGCAGAGACAGTTCCTCTRTCCTGGTGTTCTTTATCAAAGAWCGGAAGTATTTCCTCCTATAGCTCATTACACTGAGACGACAATCCTGACTCTATTAGGGGAAGGAAAAAACAAAAGGAAATGTAGCATGCTGCTTGGGGTTTTGAGCTTTAAACATTATGCCAGAAAACTAAATTAAGCTGTAAAAGAGCCAATCATACCAAAAAATAAAAAATAAGAAGCATTAACCTGGGGCACGGTGCAAGTTTAAACTGTTAAACTAGGTAATATTTAATATCCTTATTTAGTCTCCTTGTTTTTAGGAAATTCGAATAAAGCAGTCCCTTGTTGTGGGTAAAGAACTATTCAAGTAAATCCTGAGGAAAACRCACTTGTAGATTTGAATGGACCACTTCAGTATGTGATGGATGAAAAAAATATTTGTATGTTTGCTTATGAATAGGCTCAGAACTCTTGAATAAAAAGTCTGGGGCTCAGTTTTCAGCAAGATCTGTGTTCCAAATCTTAAACACATAAATATAATCTATATATAATTCCAATAAATGCACCATATTGATATGCTCAAACTCAGCCTCCAACGTTCTACTAGAATACTGAATACGAACAAGTTAAAAGTCTATGTTGGTGATGGCGGAGATGGCTCAGTGGTTAAGAGTCGTACCGTTCGTGCAGAGAACCCTGTTTGGCTCACCACCACATGCAACGGCAGCTCCAAGGCTCTGGCTTCCCTGGGCAACTGAGCATCCCAGCCTGTGTTCAAACCCACAGACACAGAATAAAAAACTAAGATCTATTTTTAAATGGCTGTGTTTGTACTTGTATTAGATGATTCCGTTTCTCGGCGCTTTCTTATTTTTCTCTTATCTTTTTTTTTTTTTGGTAACTCTCTGGCCCTCTTAGTGAAAGTCATTTAAGAGTCAGGTGCACTGTCTGCAAAGGAGACAAGCAGTCAGACCCAACCTTTCCCCCTTAAGGAAGCCTTTCCTGACCACAAGGGCCCGCACAGGAGGAACTTGGTATGCAGCGCTCCTTTGTTAGCCGTGGTCCCTAGTTACTCTCTGAAAGTGGGATAGGCACACGGAGAGGTTAACAAGCCTCT
>BDUI01047924.1:0-13253 GCA_002335545.1 Apodemus speciosus | reverse complement strand
GTCAACTAGAAAAATACAAAGAAGGCTGTACACAGGAGTACCTGAAAAGGTGCTCAACCTTACTAAGCACAAACTGGCACCAAATAATAATAATAATAAAAAGGAGAGCATGAATTTGAGAGGGAGAAAGGGGTAGTTTGGGAAAGGTTGGAAGGAGGAAAGGAGAAATAAATTTATTTAATTATATTAAATAAATTTAATATACTATACTATAAATATACTAAATATACCATAGTATATTTAATATACTATAAATATAATTTAATTATATTAAATAAATTTAATATACTACTACATGTTTAATGTACTATCCAGATTGATATTAAGGAAATGAGCAATGCTGACAGTAAGGTTGTGAAACAATACAAAATTTCATGGTGCTGGAGAGAGTATAAACTTGTGTAGTTGCTTTCTAAAACAATTCAGTATCTGTGAATATACATATATTCTGTATATGTATATCCCTGACCCAGCCATATCCCCATACATATCTCCACACTGTTCACTTATACCTAGCTATAGCTAGTGGCCAATACTGTGATTCATAGTTAGCAGTATTTGTAATGTGCACAACAGAATTTATCGCTTGTAGGGTAGAAGACAGACTATGCAATTTTCTTTTCTCTCTTCCTCTTTTTTGGAAGGTGAGAATGGTCAGCACATCCAGGGTACAATGGATGATCCTCATCCTGGGAAACTACCTTCTTGATTATGGTATGTCCCCTGTCAAGCAAATATTAGAGAGTAGAATGTTTAATCAATAAAACACCTCACAGAAGTAGAAGATAATAAAAGATAGTCCAACAACTGGGAGAAAACTTAGAAAAACACAAAACTCAAATTGTAAGTTTAACCCAGAATATAAGTAGTCACATATAAATTCAAAAATCTAAAGAAACAAACAAAAATTCTTACATATCCAAATGAAATGGGAGAATAATAAACACAAGATTAAACAGAAGGCAAGCAAAGGGGACTAGGTCCTTGGACCAACCTTCAAAGCTACTAAAAATATTCCATATTTATACCAGATAGGTCCCACCCACACATTTCCTATAGTGCCACTTTTAATATCCTCTACATATATTGCAATATCCCTTGGTACCCATTCAGTATTCAACACAATTATTTTAGTGGATTTATGTTTTCCTATCTGCATGTAGCAATACTCCAATATTGTCTGGTGATATTAGAGAGCAATTTCGTAATGTGAAAACCTCTAACAACATATATTAGGCATGAATATATAAGAGCACACATCTAACATTGTATGAATAATAATAATAATAATAATAATAATAATAATAATAATAATAACAACAACAATAATAACAATAGCGGTAGTAGTAATAGCGTGCACCATCATTTGTTAATGATGATTTGACATAAGGCAGGACAGCTCTGGTCAGGAATGGAATTGTGGCTGAAGTGTGACCACTGAGAAATAAAGACCTACAATCTCAACAGGCAGCAGGTATATTGAGTTCTAGGGCATGCAGAGGCTTTAGCATCAAGAGAGGGTAATAGAACAAAGACCAGTTTTTAATTCTAGGCTGAGAAAAGCTCAAAAGACAGAGAGATTTGGAGCCTGGGAAGTTTCTAGGAGTGACCTTGCTATATAAAGTGCATCAGCTCTGCCATGGAGGCAGATGTGAACATCCCAGAGTAAGATGATGTCATCTACCACGTCAGGTGCAGGACACGGCTCAGCCAGGAGGATGTTCTGAGCTACTGTCCAGAGCTCCTGTATGTGAGTTATCTGTTGTACTTTAAATGGTTACCTGTCATAGAGCTGTGTGAGAGCAGAAAATAGAAAAATATATTAAAAGAATTTATATATGAAGGCTATAATCTTAAAAACATAAAATAAAATTCAGACATGATACCAGCAACCTTGCTCACAAATATATTCTGGTTGGGCAGAAATACATACATACATACATACATACATACATACATACATACATACATACATACCTCAGACATGAAATAGTCTATGTGGTGGTTAATCAGATTCACCTAAGAGACAAGCATCTGRCCTTGACTAGGAGGGGCTATCTTAATTAGGTTATGTGAGGTGGAAAGACCCAGCTAACCATTGGGTGGCGCCATTCCAGTGCTGGGATCCCAGACTTAAAGACAAGGAGTAGGGAGTCAAGCACCAGCTTCTGCTTCTTTCTGCTTCCGGAYTGTGGATGCAGCATGACCAACTGCTTCAAGCACACGTTGCCATGCCTTTCCTATCACAAAGAATCGCATCCTCAAACTGTGAGCCCAAAGAAGYCCCGCCTTCCTTGAGTTGCTTTGTCAGAGCAATGTGTAAAGTAACTAATATTGTTGTCAACACTTATAATTCTGCTTTCTGATTTGAGCTGAAATCCAATGACATGGAGAAATAGACCCTACACTGCAGATTCTGCTGGAACAGTAGAGCCCTTGGCTGGCTTGGGTGTGGCAGATTTTCTATTGCTTACTGCAGTGCCCCAGACAGGTGGCCCACTCAGGAATTCTTACCCACCATCTAGGTTGGCACTTGACTTTTATATCCTGTTTGCATCTTTGAGAAAACAACATCTAARGCCACACATWGAGTGGTGAACCCCCTGAGGTGAGTTCACAGGAAGGGAGTARGGGGGTGGAAGATAATGTTTRCTCTAAAAATAGAAGTGAGAAGAAATTATCAGATGATCTCAATTTTATGGGCACACATTTATTATTTCTGAACCAATTTGATTACATAAAAGTTCTATTTGTGAGGTGCAATGACCCCTCTAAATATTTCATCTTTCTTATTATTTTTCCTGACCTTCCTAACATCTGAACTGAGTCAGCTCTTTAGGGAGCAGTTGTGGTGACCATGAGCTGGTGACCAAGCACAAAAGAACATACGAGGCAAAGGGTACTGCCGGTGCAGTCTAGAAAGCAGCCAGGAAGATTAAGAGGGTCCCAAAGCTACAAGTGACCACAGACRCAAACTAAACTAAACCAAATTGTGTAAAGAAACAGTCCATTTGTATCTCCTAGGTGCACAAATACASCCAGCACTCACGGCCCCTGGAACACTAGMTATCGAGGCTCCTAGTGAATATCAAACTGAATAAGTCCACTTATGGCGCAGAAGACAAAGAAACATGGGAAGCAGGGGCACGCTAGCAGTCCTCGCTGATACCTATTCCTTTAGGTTGTACATCGGAAGAAACTTGTTACGGATGACCTAAGTCCTAACAGAGCAATGTTGATCAGTTGTTAACTTTTCAGCCAAGACTCTCCTTTCTAAAATAACCTCAGCTTTCCCACTGGGTCCCAGAGCCCCTGAAGAGCAGGGTCATAAAGCAGAAGAGAACAAAGATTCGTTATGGTTCTAATTAGGTAACTGGAGAAGTTGAAACTTTCAGTACTGATAGCATCCTGGCTTAGGGAAATACCAGGTTCCCATGGTGCTTCTGCTGCATCCCTGCTCCCTTTTGTATACTATGGGAGAATGAAAGAAAAGATGGGGTGGGAAAATAATCGTCACTGCTTGGATTTCCCCTGCATCGGCCATTTGGAAATGATGACTGTCAGGGACTGCAGGATGGGGCAGAACAGCAATCGCTATCAAGAGACTTACAATCTAGAGCCTTCTGCTATTAAATAACCARATGACCCTGAACAAGTCACTTCRACCTCCTAACTTGAGTGTAAGCATCTACCAAGTGAGAACAAGGGGAACTGAGCCACATAACGCCCTAGAGGCAAAGGATCCAATAAGACACAGCACAAGAACACATGTTTGCAGGCTGTAAGATGCTTTCCCATGCAGAAGAGTCCAGTGAGTGGGAGGCTSCACACCTGCACTGTGCTTATGCCTGAATCACTAGAGATGCTTGGCAGGAAAACTAGCAACAGGCACAGAAAAAGAATGACAGCATCAGTTGTCCCAGAGAGAGTTGTAGCCATAGCACGCACGGGCAACACTCAAACTCTGGGTKATCCACTTTTAAGGGAGCAGAAGGGAAGGTACTGTCTTCATGAGGTAGCTGGCCATGGCTGGCACTATGCATGCCCAGCATTAGTAACTAAGAACAAGAAAGGCCTCCGCTTGCYGCATGTCTTACCACATAAACCCCAGCGCACACCGGCATATCTCCTGAATGCCATGAGAAGTACTTCTAAAATGAATGATTAGTTCTAGTGCTCTGAATCAGCTCTCTTGGGTTTTTAAAAACACTGCAATCTGAAACTGGGTATGAAATGAATGGCAATCAAATGTCCTATCTGAAACCCAGTGTGGAATCCTGCAGAAAGCTGTGTTTCTTGGAACTAGTACTTGTAATGCATCTTCTAGCCAGACAGCACCCTAAAAGGAATCATTAGTTGAAAAGACAAAGAAGATTTTATAAAGGTGCTTGCCAGTCCAGTGCTGACTTTGACGGTAGGATGTGCTTTTGGCCAAGTGCGAAAATATTGAAAGATCTTTATTCTYGGGTCTTTGTTGCATCTGATTACTTAACTTTTAAATATTCTCCTCATACTTGAAACACATGAAAGATCACACACTAAATACATACACTGTAAAGTGTGATATCAAAGAGGTCTGCCTCAGTCTGCCAACTGAAAAACCCAAAGCTGTTTTAGCAATGCAAATAGAATAAAATTGATCTTAAGGCGCCTAAAGACATCATTCCTGAGAGAGGATACAAGGTAGCTTGTATGGAAAGGTTGTTTTCTCCTGCTAACTTTTCTTCCCTTTACACCTTCTAGTGATAAAACATACAAGTGAAGAAAATCTAAATCAAATGTTAGGCTCTCTTTGGTTGTATTCAGGAGCCAGTAATGGACAAGTTGACAAGATATCCTTGGAAGGGAAACCATAGCAGATAAAATATTTATCTACTTCATATATAAAGAAAAAAAGTAAATTCTTCACAGAGGATACAGATCTAAAATCTGGTATCTTCATGTTTCAATGACACAAACTTAAGAATCAGCCTAGAAATAGGTAACTCACTCAAGCATTGATTTTAAATTATTTGATTTAGTGTATAAAGCAGGTTCTGAAGGCAATCCTGATAGAGCTTGCACACTTCGATGATTTACAGGTAGATAAGTTCAAGACATGGTCCCTCACTCTGAGTTTACTTGGTCTGCTCTCAACCAGAGTAAGCTACTTTCTCGGGTGTGTTTATATGAATTCCTTGGGATCCTATGCTCTGCTCTCAGTGATTCTACTCTGTGGCTCAGCTGTGGCTTGTGTCCTGGCTTTGACCATGAAGTTCTACCCTGACCTCCTGGATAGAGCTGTGTGGTGCCTCTGGATCTATGCCACAGCAGATCCAGAACAGAACAGGCAAACGTCAAGTCATGTGACCTGGAAGAGATTTATCATCCTCCGACCTTCCAACTTCCTCAGCAGAAACATCAAGAAAGTGAACTGGATAAACTCCAAAGACCATCGCATTCAAAATGATCTATGATTCTGAAGGCTTTGTGCTTCTCTTGAGAGTRTARGGTCGAGGGGAGAAGCTCCCCCACTCAACCACATCAGTGCCGTACATTCCAGTTTCTACTGCACTAATCCTTTACTTTCCCAGATTCTAAGGTATGTATGGATTCTCTTTAGGATTAAAAGTTAATATTCCTCCAATATCTAAACAAAAAGGAGAGTAAAGCAAAATTCCTTAGTCATTCAGCTTCCTGATTCAGAAGAGAATCAAAGCAGATCTCCTCATGTGGGCATCTACTTGGGCGTCTCCTCAGCCTCTCTGTGCGACACAAGCATGTTATATGATGCCCTGTAATTAACTCGGCTCTCCACACCCTTTTATCTTCACTATTTTTATCCTACTAAGAAACTGGTACTTGAGTACATTCTTAGAGGTGCTGTGACTGTGAAATGTCCGCCATGGATTCACAGGTATGAGCACCTGTTTGTCAGTTGATGGCACTGTGTGGAACCTTTGGGAGGTGAAACTTTGCTGAGGATATGCATCCTGGCACACGCAAGCTTTAGGGTGATCTCCTCCTCCTTCAGGGTGTGGATAAAATGTGACTTAACTGTTTCCTGGCTTCCAGCCCCACCTCAGGCTCCCGCCGCCAGGCTTTTGCCACAATGGAGTGAGTCTCTCTGAAACTTKAAGACAAAAATAAAGCCTTTCTTCACTAAATTGCTCTTAGTCATAGTATTYTATCACAGCAGCAGAAAGGTAACTAATACTGATGTCAAACCTTTACCATAACAAATACCTTTAAACAGGTATCAGATTTAGCAAAACAGGGATTGGTCTGTGTTTGCAAGATGTTTTTCTTACAGAAGTTCTACCACTTTACATAGGAGTAATATATTATTCCAGTGAAATTCCAATGCCTCCTTCCTCTTTTACAGCTCTCCTCCTCACCTCAGATAAGAATCTTAGGACCTACAGCAGCGTGTAGAGTCAGACCCAGATACCTATACTGTCACAAGGCTCTGCTGTTTTATTATTGAATAACTTTGCCTCCAACTATAAAAATATCAATTCAGTTCAAAGAATGTTGGACCATACTGCTTCTTCTTTCTAATCTCTTCMGTTAGTAATAATTGTGAAAAGAGGATGTTTTAGTTAGTGTTTCCATCGYTGTAAAGAAACACCATGATCAAGGCAACTCTTAGRACAGTTGGGGCTGGCTTACAGGTTCAGAGGTTCAGTCCATTATCATCATGGCAAGAAAAGCCTGGCAGCATCCAGGCAGGCATGGCACMAGAGAAGCTGAAGATAAGTTCTACATCTTATTCTGAAGATAGCTAGGAGAAGACTGGAGTCATYGGGCAGCTAGAAGGAAGTTCTCACAAAGACCATGCCCATAGTGACACACTTCCTCCAGAAAGGCCACACCTCCTAATAGTACCACTCCCTGGGCCAAGCATATTTAAACCACCAGAGAGGATTAATCCAGAATAAAGGCAAGTTTCTTTATGGCCAGATTCGCCATAGCCCTACACTGGGGAAAAAAGTCTTAAATGAGAAATTAATAAAACTCYGAAAGGCAATTTAAATCACGGATGGGTCACTCTATATGGTACAGAACAGTTTAAACTTTTCTTGCCCTTCATCCATGTATTTGTTATGGGGGMCCTCATCATGCAGCAAGCTGCCATTCAACTTCCCCTGTACCACTCTGGCCTACCTTTTTGCCCTCTCTTACCCCCTTCCTCTATAATCCCCTAGGATTCAACTTCTCTGCCACTTGTCCAGGTTTTGCTAAGMTAAATCCCTTTTCTACTATTAACTATCTATTCTTTCCAATATGAAGTCAATCTCAATTTAACCCTTTTTTCRTTCTCTTTTAGTTTTCAGTTCTATCCATTATATTTCTAAGCAAAGCCCAAGACCATCACTAACCCTGATAGCAAAAGATCCTTTCTATTTAGAAGTYGAGGATGGGGAGAGCTGTGTATATCTGTAAGCCGTGAAAGAACTCAGCATTACTCTCACCCTTTCTATTCATGTTCCATGTAGCTGATACTTGACACCAACTGAGGTATTCCAAGAACATTCACCTGCAGTGGTTTCAGYTGCTGTCGCTGATTTCTATAAGRGGCCAAAGGTTTGTGGACAGACTCAGCATTCCAGATAATATGGTGACAGCAGAAGACACAGTCATAAAAGCTTCCTGAACTCTGGAATCCTCTTATAATCTAAACTCTTTAAAGCAGTTGAAGGGGCGGCCTTCAACCCCCTTTTGTCCCAATGATTATATATAAAATCTTTCATAATTGAAATGTCTAGCTAGAATAGTTTCCGTGTCTTGCCCTGAACTGACAAATACTAGGAGGTTAGAGACAAAGAAAGCAGAAAGCCAAAGGCAAGAAGAGTAGAGACTATTTGCAGGTAACCTTGGTATATACAAAGAAAATTGTAACACAATAAAATTGGATTTCATCATCCTGAAGGTGGAAATAAAAACCACAGTGAGAACTATTGCACATTAAGATGTCCAAGTGTTAAAAAAAAATAGATACCATAGATGAGTAAGTGGGAAAACCTCTTATACCTGGAATGTCGGAGTGATGCAAATGGAGTACCTACTTTGGGAAACAATTTGGCAGTTTCTCAAAATATGAAGGTGGTGTGTTGAATGAGAATGACTCCCATAGGCCCCTGTGTTTGAATACTTGGTACATAGTTGGTAGTTGAATGAGAATGACTCCCATAGGCCCCTGTGTTTGAATACTTGGTACATAGTTGGTAGAACTGTTTGGGAATAATTAGTAAGTATTGGCTTGTTGAAGGAGGAGTGTTACCAGGGCAGGCTTTGAGGTTTCAAAAATGCCATGCCATTTCCAGTTAACTCTCTCCTGCTTGCAGATCAAGCTGTAAGCTCGTAACTACTGCTCCAGTGCCATGCCGGCTTGCCTGCTTCGCTCCTTGCCTGGATGCTTGTCTGCTGCCATCTTCCCTGCCTTGATGTTCAGGGACTCATCCTCTGAAACTGTAAGTCCTCAATGAACTCTTTCTTCTACAAGTTGCCTTGGTCATGGCGTCTTATCATAGCAAATAGCAAAATAACTAAGGCAATTGTTATCAAGTTACCAGATGACCCAGCAACCCACTCATGGGTGGGTTTGTATTCAAGAGAAGTGAAGATACATGTTTATACAAAAGGATGTACAAAAATGTTCATAGCAAGACTGATAGTGGTCAAAGTATAGAAATGCAAATGCATATCAAGTGGTAACTGGACAAGTCCAATGTGCTACACCTGTATAATACTATACTATTTGGCAATAAAAATAAATGAGATACTTATACAACATGAGTAGACCTGAAACATTATGCAACTGAAAGAAGTTAGTCACCAAGGACCACAGCTTGTGGGATTCAGTTTAAATGAACTGTCYACCATAGACAAAGGCTTAATAACAAGAGCACATCAGTGGTTGCTTAGAAACCGGAAAAGAGGAATTTGGGAAATTCTGGATGGAGAACATGGAAAAGTGAAAACATTCTCATGAGTTGATGCACACCCTGTGATAAAGCTGTTAGTTGGATATTCTCAATGAGGGAATTATATGATACTAATAATATTTCAATACGCCTGATTCTTCAAAAATGAAAACAAATTGAAGCCAATATTTTGGTCATCAGTAAGGAGAGAGAATATTGAAACAAAGGTTAGAAGACCTAAAGGAAATAACTCATAATGGTCTGTGAAACTTCTCCTGTTTCTTCAGTTTCAAGAAATTTGGAAATAAGGACTCCTGCACATTAGGGTAAGTCTATTCAGTATTAATATGGYCTAATGTACCTTCTATATCAGTGATACAAGTTAGCTTTTTATCTCAAGATCTAGATTGGAAATTATTTGCTACTAATACTTAGATATTAAATGATAAAGACTCAAAAACAACTGGATGAACTGACTGAAATACCATGGTATATCTTCTCTGAAACTTAAGCTGAGCTTCCTTATTACAATTGATTTTAATGTCAACGTGCCCCAAACAGGAATCCCATGAGAAGGGAGCTTCTCTTGAAGAGCTTTCCTGATTATCTTTGACTGATGTGGGTAGGTAGACCCACCTCAACTGTAGGCAGTACTTTCAGGTAGCATCACAGATACAACCCTTCATTGAGAAGGCAGATTATTTCTTTTCCTGGCTTGGACTTCACTCTTGCTACTCAGGTTGGTTTGCTATGCTGTTGCTTATGCTGATGCTGATGCTGCTGATGATGATGATTCCTTCACTGATAGCAACACCAGTGCTTACAAACTTTCATCATCGAATAGGGACCAGCAGCTCTTTAGAAATTTTCTAGACTTCTAGCACCATATTTAGACTACTGAGGCACCCATCCTAATAACCTGGGTAACTAACTACCAGTTGCTCCCCCTTCACCGACTCCAGTGAGAGATGGTTGATTTGGGAGAACTCCAGATGCTGGGGCAGCCAGCCTCAAGAACTGAGCAACTACAGGGTTCTCAACATCTCAGGATGACTCRGATGATTTGGTTATCATTATTATTTTAAATCTCATTTAATAAATTCTGAGACACATATTAGGACTGATTCCAGAGAAACAGAATGATAAGGATGAGTTTCTCTAGTGAGATTAGTACCTATCATCACTTAAAGTTCCTCAGAATAATATGTCAAGTACTGAAAATTCATAAAATTCAAAATCTATCTGTCTCAGTCTCCTGAGTGCTCAAATAATAGATGTGACACACCATGCCTGGCCCAAGATACCTTAGGCATTTGTTATTTAATCTGACAATACGGAAGCCTACCATCCTGGCTTTCATGACAGAGAGGTAAGTAAGCGTGGAGYATGGCAGTGATCATAGGAACAGTTTAAATCTGTCATGGGGTAGCACAAACTGTCTCCTACAATWGTGCTCCATTTAGTCATGCATCCTACAATTTAAATTTAGAAGTTTGGAAATTACATTAAAACCAAAATGGATCAAAGGGCCAGATGTTGCAGGCAGGATGACTGATCAAACAGTGCCTGCTCAATGGGAAGTAATTACTCAAACATTAGCTTTACAGTGTTTAAACAACCATTTCATTATATTTTTTTCTACACTGATTAAGTTTTCTTGGCATTTCTAATGCATCATTACATCTGCCTYGCATTTAGATAACACACAGCATTGCTATCCATTAAAAAGCCCCTTTTCTCTTTCATCACCTTAATAAATTTGATTTGGCTTTATTTGCATAAAGTTTGATAAAGAGCGATTAGTTCTCTTGTGAATAGCATACCTTGAGATAGATGGAAAGCATCTCATCTATCAGTTGACTGAAAAAAAGTTATTTAAAAAGGAATAAGTAGATCCCCAAGTACAGCTACTAAAATAGTACAGTGACAAAGATTTGTCGCATAAATGTCACTATAGAATTACTTTCTTTCTAAGACTGGTGAGGTTTAGATACTATAACCATGGAGCTATCTAAGGCACTTTGTCTCTTGTTCCTAAATATATAGCCCAAGGAATTATAGTTCAGAATAACATCAAGAATAATAAACTCTATCTTAGCCTGCACTTTCAAWATTCACATTTGCCCTCAACACATACAGACCGGGGACGTTGTAGCTCCTGCTCAAGTAAATGGACTGTAAAGTAATCTCTGGAAGAGATTAGCTAAGATGAAAAGTGGTATGAGGGTATCAAATATGCCAGGCAATCACTTACAGAAACTAGAACTCTGCTRTRTTCTCAGGGGGAACTTTTATAAGCATTAAAAACAAATGGAACTTGTTGGTGAAATGTTATGCGGTGAMCTTGATCTTACCTTTTGAACTTAGGGTTTTGATAATTGAAACTCAAAACCATCGAACAAGTGTCCTTGGAGATGAGAAAAAGAGGTCATGAGTCTAAAGCAGAAGAGACTGTCAACAGGGGTCACTGAATATTTTCGAGAAACAGGCTGATTTGTGGGGGTAGAAAGGCAAGAACAACCCCTCACTTGACTCTCTCGATAGAGTGGAGTTGGGCACTCCCTTCTGAGTTAGTAACTGGCTACCAGAGTCTGCACTGCTATTCATTCCCCTAAACACAAGCCACCAGTTTTTGCCTTTGCCATGGGGGAAATGCCATGGATTATGAAACTGACTAAATCCAAGTTCAAAGTCTTACATTCCAAAGCCATGAAATTTCACCTCCTACACACTTCCCTCCTTTGTCCTCCCTCTCTTCCACTTCCTCTGTGCTACAAAGCACCRTGGAGTGAGTCTTGGTCTTCTCCTCACTTCTGAGTACAATRCCACCCATCCTACTTCATCCCATRCTGCCTGAACAATKTGTGAATCATACACTAGCAGCACAAGTCATTGCTTCTGTCTCTGCCAGGCTCATGGTCACTGATGGTAACGGAATCAAAAAGCAACCTTTATGTTCCTAAAAATAATAACTTTGTATGGAGACAAATTTGGCTCGAAAACTAGCCAACTAAATAACTCATTATGGACTCTTAAAGTTGTGAGAAGCCTAAACAGTCGTGGGGATGGTGTGATAATGTTTTCCTTCCTTTCTGGACAGAAAACCTAGGAAGGCTATTAGCTTGCTATGGTTGATTGCCCCTTCAGTCCCAAGACTCTAGCTACTGTGTGATTGAAGGCTCTGATTTCAYATGAGTCATTTTCTTAACTCTCTTCTCCCTACTAGAATTATCCTTTGTGTAAAAAACTTTTCTTTGCTGCAGTATGCTAGTGTTACAGTAACTGAAATTATCTAGTTTGCAAAACCCTCATTTCAGCACAATTGATTTCACCTACCTGTGAAGAGGAAATTAGCAGGGACCCAGATGTGGGACTGCCTGGTGGTGCAATRAATGTTAATTCTTATTCAGGAAAGCCAGACCTCCAAAACCACCTGGGATCAGAAGCCTTCCCAGAGACTCTTTTACCTGCATGTAGCTATATTTGCAGATATATTGTCTGATAATCAAGATCACCAATCGCTTTATCTGAATTTCACTTTGCCTTTTTATTTTGAGTTTTACTGTTCCATTTACATAGATTTTCAGTAACAACAACAACAATAATAATAATAATGAGGAGGAGGAGGAGGAAGAGGAGAAGTAGTAGTAGTAATAGCAGCAGCAGTAGTAGTAGTGGTGGCTATTAACCAAAAATTTTATTTAGAATAAATAAATCTAGGAATCTAGTTCAATAGTGGAATACATGCCTAGCATGTGGAAGGTGCCAAGTTTGACATTCATATTATAAATTAATAAATCTATCAATTAAATAACTTATAGGCTTTAATTTAAACTCACGTGGTATTTTAGTCAGATAGTRAGTAAAACACCCCTGTGCTACCATTTAACATTAAGCAATATACTTTCATAGAAAACTTCTGGTGTTCCAGGTCAGTGGTCTATAAGCATTATTCTATAACCAATAGTATCAGTATGGCTTGAAAACCTACATTATGACTCTACCCTAGGCCTGAAGAATTACAAAGCCTTGAAAATGGGGCCCAGAATTCTGTGTTTAAAATCTATGATATGATCCAAGGGATTATGAGATAAGTCAGAGTTTGAAACCCTGTTTTGAACTAGCCCTTTTCCCAAGTCTCAGTGCCTATTCAGGAGTTTCATACTAGGCATTGTTTACTGGGGGCCTATTGTACACACCTATCTGCATGTGTTGATTAGCATGGAGTACTGAGCTCATGGAAGAGAATGGGAGCAGAGCGCCCAGTGGAGTGCCAGGCCTGATGAAGGAGTAGCAACGGGCTCCTCAAAGAAGCAACCAGACAGAACAGGAAGACCAGCCTGTAGA
>BDUI01047831.1:0-16556 GCA_002335545.1 Apodemus speciosus | reverse complement strand
GTGATGTTTGGCTGTGGGTCTCTGCATCTGTTTCTATCTGCTGCTGCATAAAGCCTCTCAGGAGACAGTTATGCTAGGTTCCTATCTGCAAGCATAGCAAAGTATCATTAATGATACTCAGGGGTTGGTCTCTCACATGGGATGGGTCTCAAATTGGGGCAGTCATTGATTGGCTGTTCCCTCAGTCTCTGCTCTATCTTTATTACTGAGCATCTTGTAGGCAGGACAAATTTTGGGTTGAGGGTTTTGTGGGAGGATCAGTGCCCCCCTCCTCTGGAAGTCCTGTYTGGGTACAGGAGATGGCCATCTCTATAACCCTCTCTAGTAGGAATCTAAGCTAGGGTCACTCCCTGTATTCTCTCCTGTTCCAGGCCTCCAGCTAGTKACCAGAGATGTGCCCTGCCAATTTACATTCTCACTCCCAGCTCTCTCCCACCCCTTTCCACATCTGATTGCCATCCCTGTTCCTCTACTCACCCCRTCTCCTACCCAGTGTCCTCTCTCCAGCCATCTCCAATGACTATTTTGTTTCCCTTTCTGAGTGAGATTCATGYATCCTCCCTTGAGCCCTCCTTATTACCTACTTTCTTTGGGTCTGTGGATTGTAGCGTGGTTGTCCTGTACTTTATGGCCAATGTCCACTTATAAATGAGTACATAACACGCACGTCTTTCTGGCTCTGCATTACCTCACTCCGAATGATATTCTCAAGTTCTATCCATATGCCTGCAAAATTCATTATGTCTTTTTTAATAGATGAATAGTATTCTGTTGTGTTGATGCACCACATTTTCTTGATCCATTCTTCAATTGAGGGACCATGTGTGTGTTTCTTAACCCAATAACCGTGTTTCTTCACCAGCTGATCCCAACTGCTCCTGTTTTCTGTGTCCCAAATTTCTTTACTGCTATCTGTTGAGCTCAAGATTTTTCTCTGCCTTTTAATTCTTTAACTGGCAGAGACAACAGACCTGATCACACCAGCCAGATGATAACAATCTCATGCTGTAAGTCCATATAATTCAACTCTCAGAAGAAAACAAAACACTTTGAGCAAGTTTTCCAAAAAGTTTTTATATGATTCACTTTAGTAAGTTTCAATTTATCTTATCAGGGGAGGTAATAAAGATATAAAWATATTAAGYTCTGAGTAATACTTGGGTGTTCTCCAGCAACATGATTTCTGCAGCACAGGTAGGTGATGAAGATCCTTGACTATGAGGTCTTAATGTAAAGGGGATGGTGGATCAGATACTCCAMTGTGGAGGGACAGCAGACCCACATGGTTCTGGATAACAAGGATAGACATAACCTTGGGCCTGGGTCTGAACCACTGCTCAGAAAATTACAACTCATTCCTTTGTATTTGGTCAGTTGGGAAGACTTGGAGGCTAATTTACTTCTGTAAATAGAAAAGATCAGTTCTCAGCCCTGTAGTTTCCTGGCAAAATGAATCTTAGGCTCACCTCCAGAACAAAGCTGCCAGATCTTTGGGTCCTAGAAGCATCTCTGTCTTTTAGCCTTTTGAAATTCATTGAAAATTTTGGGGTAAACATTTGAGTCCAGCTGTTCAGATACAGGAGGATTTTTTTCGTGTGTGTGTGTGTGTGTGTGTGTGTGTGTGTGTGTGTGTTATTGATCTTTTTATAGATCAACTTCTGTAGATAGCTATTAGTGAAAGGAAGCAGCGCCCTCTTCAGGTTAAGAACATAACTACCTTGATCTTTGGAATTTACTTCTAAGCAAGAATTTGATTGCATCTAGAAATCTGCTTTAGAGCAGCAAGATGGCTTAGTGGGTGAAGGAATCTGTTGTCAACCCTGATGACCAGAGTTCAATTCCTGAGGGCCACACATGGAAAAAATAACTGGATCCTGAAAGTTGTTGTCTGGCATGCGCTTTGTGATGTGTGCCTTTCTCCTCATCACACAACATAGATTAAAAATAAATAAATGATTAAATGAATGAATAAACAAAGATATCATGAAAGCAATGTGATTTTCATATATTTATGCTAAATATAAGTAACTTGATATTTAAAATGTACCCAATTATTTTCTTTATCACTTCTTTTAAGCCTTACCTTTTACCATGCCTTTTCTCCTAAAAGTATCCCGTGACTGCATTGAAATACATTGATGTGCCTTTTAAATTCTGATACAGAGTCTTTTGTAGTTTAGGCTAGCCTTAAACTTCCTATCTAGTGAGGGTGACCTTGAATTCCTGATCCAACGGCCTCACTTACTGAGTGTCAGGACAGGCATGCCTTGAGTTGCCCAGTGGATATTAGGTAATACACYCAGGCCTTCCTTCATGCTAGGCAAATGCTCTACTGACTGAACTACATCCCTAATTCTGATGCTTCCCTTTAATGTTCATTCAAGTACATAGAACAATCATAGAATAAACATTAAGCACAATCTTAGAGGTTCATCAACACTTGCCAAACACTGTGTTCAGGGTAGGAGGAATGCTGACATTCATGGGGGAATGTATTTCCTCATAGAGATGTTACTTCATGTACTTAGCGTAGGAAAGCTGAGTACATTTCAAAATGGTATGCCACTCAGCATAGACTCAGTATTGTAGAACACTGGGAGAGAAGGGTAATTCTGTCAGCCAAAAGGAAAGTTCTGGAGCTGTCAATGAGCTTGAGGTACCTTGGGTCAGGGAGAAAAATAAACTCTACCAGAGGGGAATTTGGGGAAGACCTAGATATGTAGTTTAAGTAATGAAGGTAAGATGATTTAGAGGGAAAGCCTTGGAAACAGTTGAGTGTAGACTTAGTGAGAGGACATTATAACTAAGATCAAGGAAGAACATCTTCTGCAGAAGAGCAGGTTTGATCAGAGAAAACCCTCAGGAGGATGTCTATAAATTAGAGAACTTGCTGTCCACCTACAGCTAGGCATAGTTACAGAAAGAAAAGAGGTGCACAAGATGGAGTGTTGGAGACAAAAACTTGCTTCTTGGTGTGTGTGTGTGTATGTGTGTGTGTGTGTGTGTGTGTGTGTGTGTGTGTACACTGGCCACTATTTTGGTTCTGGAATGCTAATTACAATGGTTTGGGGAAAATTGTCATAATTTAAGCAAAATAGAAGAACTTCTCAAAAATATCTCTTTGAAGTGGAAACCCAAGGGTTCTTTGGAAAGTCAGTTGTGTTGGATGGTGTTTTGCTGGGGCAAACACATAAAGGAAAGTAGCTGAAGCAGACACAGGTGAAAAGCTAAGGCAGACCCGTGAAGGAGTGTTTCACTGAAGCAGACAGAGGAAAGGTCTGCAAAAGCAAGCACATGAAAGGACATGTGATGAAGGATTCTTCACGATGGCACGCATATATTGGTCTGCCTTACGTTGTGTAGTTGAGCTCCTTTTGTCRGGACTCCACAGAGAGAAAAACACCAAAAACTTCTGGTGGTGTGCAGCAGCTTCTTGCTGCTTCCTTGGACTCGGGCCAATTGGCAGATGGCAGTGTGATGTCAGCTGAGACAGACTCACGTGCTGAGGCAAGACTCATGGTGAGGCAAGACCCATGGAGGACATGTATGTTTGTAGGGAATGTAAAGAGGACTCAATGGACAGTGACAGACACTAGGCGAGGCTTGCTTATAGAGCTAGCTGTGCAATGCTTGTTGGTCTCTGAAGAGTGATGGGTTAGAAGGGAGGTTAAAGCATTTAAAAACCATCATTAAAAGTAAGTATTGAAAAAATTAAAGTTAAAGCTCTTTCTGGTTGATGTCTGTGTCCTCATCATAGTGTTCTTGGGGCAGAATCTCATCAGAGGTAGTGGAAAAGGAAAGGATATAGGGAAAGTGGACCTGTTTAGAAATGGTTCTTTGGAATAAATCCTATCTGTGTTGTTAGGAAATCAGCCATTCAGTTCACAGGTCAGCAGTGGCAGCTTGATCCACTCACAAACACTTCAGGGATATACCAGCAGTCCAATTCAGTAGAGTCAGGATAGCAGTAGCGGTGGCACAACAGAGCAGAGACAGCGAGGCCTCAGCCCTGGCACGAGTTCTGAGGAAAGATGCTGTTCGTAGGCCTTAGGTGGTTTCCAGGGTAAAAGAGCTCAGCCTCTGGGTTAGGCAATGGGCTATTGTTTTTTTTCAACCTATTACCTCAAAAGATGTACTTTTCTACAATCACTAGATTCACCTCCGTGATTTATTCTAACAATGCCCACTTTTTTGAATCTGCCTACTGTCTACTGAGACTCTCCTTTCCTCATAAGCCCCTCTCTACATATCCCATTTCTTTAAGATTTCGGCCTCTGTGGGAAACCTTCCCCTTCCCTTTGCAGTCACACTCTTCATCTTTTATTTATGCTGATTAACAAAACCTGGATYYGTCCACCACACAGGTAAGGGGAAGGCCAGACTATAAATGGAAAAGTCCACACTGTTTCTTAGCCACCTCTGCTTTAGCCTTCTCAGAGAAATCTTAAAATCCTTGCCCAACAGACAGCAGTCATTCTCTAGCCACTCCAAKGAGGCACTATCCTGYCTCTCCCTCTGGCACCAGCTCTAAYCATACCCTATTTGAATCAGGCAAGTAAACTCACCACATTATCCTGTGTGGTGGTTTGAATATGCTTGACCCATGGGAAGTGGCATGGCTAGGAAGCATGACCCTGTTGGAATGAGTGTGGCCTTGCTGGAGGAAGAATGTCATTGTGTAGGCAGGCTCTGTGGGCTTCTAGTACTCAAGTTCCACCCAGTGAAGAAGAGTCAGGCTTTCCCTGGTTGCCTTTAGAAYAGGATGTAGAACTCTCAGCTCCTTCAGGACCATGTCTGCCTGCAGCCTGCTTTGCTTTGTTCCATATTGATAATGGACTTGAGCCATTCCAAGTGTGTTCTCACTGTTTAATATTTCCTTATTGTGGATCAATATGAAAGCTCTCAGCTGTTCTTGCACAAGGCCTCTTCTCTACCATCATGGACTGTAAACTCTGGAACCAAAAACCCAATTACATAGTTTGTTTTATAAGTTGCTTTGATCATGGTGTTTTGTCATAGTGATAGAAAAGTAACTGAGACAACTCCCAAACAGCACCAACAAACAGGCACCAATGCTCAAACATGTGAGTAGACAGGGGACATTTCTCAAACCACCATAGTTGGGAATTCCAGTGGATATATGAGTGTGAAACTGCAGCAGCATTTAGTGGGTTATGATCCATATTCTAGGCTTGGAAATTATGAGCCTGTACCACCTGAGATGTTCAGATGCATTTCTTATCTTTAGGAGAGAGGGTAGTGTTAGAATGGCCCACATATCATTGACAGGTTAGATCAAAGAACTGGGTAACATAGTGAAAGTTTTTTTGCAATAGGGGTTGGGATCAGAGATGACCAAGTATTCCAAATATTTTTCTATTTGAGAGTACTTCTTGAGGGGAAAAGAACAGGGATACACTCAGGCCTTAGTGAGAATTGCAGAGTGGAATAATGGAGTGGGGTTGGATGAAGAAGCACTTGAGCAASTGTGTGATGGCACAGAGGTGTATCTCTGCTTTGGCGATGAGTGGAAAGTGGGTTAGAGGTTGGGGGTTGAGCCTGGGGACGGTGTCCTTAGATTAGGTCTGTCTTAACAGAGGAAGAGAGGGAGCAAAGGGTCCTCTTTGAGATGAAAATATGGCAGAAGTGGCAGGGATCAAGGTCTGAAGGAGAAGGCAAACCATGAGAGGGTTCATATTTGAAAAGAGGTGCATCATATTTTGGAGGAGGGAATCCGATTAGAAGACTTAGGGAGAGGATTCTCATGGAAGAGGACCTGAAATCAAACAGGAAGCACAGAGATGAATATGAGTAAAATGGATAAAAGTCCTGGATGAGCAGACTTCCACCCCCTCCTACTGTGCTGGAGAGAGACCTCCAGGTTGATTCAAATTTGTAAGTCAGATGTGCCTTCCTGTGGCTCTGGGCTATTATTCAGAGGATACTGTAGCCAGACCATGGTGCAGTAAAATATGGGCTGTTTGGTCGTGACAGAACCTTTTAGTCCTGGGGCTGATAGATTTGTGAGGAGGCATGTTGAAGGAGAATCTCTGGGTCGTTCAGAATATTGTTGGTCCTTGGTTGCAGGGAGGGGTGAGGAAAGACCTTCCTGGAGGGGTCCTGTGTGGTGATTCCCCCAAGAAGCATGCTCTCCAGTTGGGGTTTCTGAGGGGTCTGTCTGGTAGACAGTCAGAAGAGGCTCCAGAGAGGGTAAACCCCTCACGTGTCACTGACTGTTGAGCCAACTGATAGTGGCTGCAAGGAATACAAAGGAGAAAGCCTCATTAGAGGGAAAGACAGGCAAGGAGACCTAAGCCCTCTATTACAGAAGGTTTCCTCTGAGAAAACTGTGGGATAGAGATTCCTAGAATGGGAGACAAGGGAGCTCACTGTCTACCTACAGACTAGGGAGAGTTACAGAGAAAAAGTTGGGGTGGGGGTGTGATGTAGAGGAGGCCAGAAGYTTCCTTTTTTTCTTTTGGGTGGACACTGGCTTCTAGGAGTGAGCCAAGAGTGGTGAGTCCTTAGTGAAGAATGTCTGCTGACAAACAGACTGTGGCCAGGTGTCATCAGGGGTCTGCAGGGGTGCTGGCAGGGGTCTAGGAAAACAGCTGTACTCGTTCTAGAATGGGAATTACTATGGTTTTGGCAAAGTGTGTCACAGTTTAGCCAAAATAGAGGAACTTTTCAAAATGTCAGTGGCTAATAGTAAATCAGCCTTTTGAGGGGTGAAACAGATGTGACATGTATGTCTAGAGACTGCAGTTTGGTAAACATGATATTCTGAGAGAAATTGCCACATCATATTCTGAGAGAAATTAGTGTGTCCCTCCTCGATAAACCTGGCCCTTACTTGTAGTCACTTAAGCATCCACCTTTCCTCACTAGTTGTGATGGTTTGTATATACTCAGCCCGGGGAATGGCCCTGTTGGAGTTGGCATGTCCTTGTTGGAGTAGGTTTGTCACTGTGGGTGTGGGCTTTCAGACCCTCATCCTAGCTGCCTGGAAGTCAGTATTCTGCTAGCAGCCTTCAGATGAAGATGTAGCACTCTCAGCTCCTCCTGCACCGTGCCTGCCTGGATGCTGCCGTGTTCCTGCCTTGATGAAAATGAACTGAACCTCTGAACCTGTAAGCTGCCCCCAATTAAATGTTGTCTTTATAAGATTTGCCTTGGTCATGGTGTCTGTTCACAGTAGTAAAATCCTAACTAAGACACTAGTAATCCTCTCAGAAAAGTTCACCTCTTTTTTTTTGTTACTTTAAAAAGGAATCGCTGTGTTTTGTTTCCCCATATAGAGAGGCTGTAGCGGGTGAGCCTGTAGCGGGTGAGCCTGTTTAGGAAGTGGTCCTAGGCATCCAGAGCGCTAATGTGGAGAGAGTAACACTAGGACTGGGGCTGGATCTGGCAGAGACACAAGCAGGACTCCTCTTACAGTGGTATAGCTGGCAGGGATTGGGGTAATTCCCACGCAGCACATTCAGGTGGCATGTGTTCAAGGACCATGAGCTCTCAAGGCACCGCAGGCTGAAGGAGAGGAGTGCATCTGTGCTTTATCATCACTTTCAGGTAAGTCTCAACTCCAGCATTATCTGTCATGGTTCTGGCTAAAATCAGAGACAGAGCTCTGGATGGGACAACAATGCTGAGGAGATTGCCCCAGCTCTCTCTGCGCTTCTCAGATGCACGCTTGCCCTACAAGTATTTCCACTGAGTGCCTTCACTCTTTGTAACATTTAATAAAACAAGATGGCATGACATGAGCTCTAGTCTCCACTTCCTTAGCCAGACCTGAGGCCATAATTGGTACCCACTCATCTCTTGTCTCCAATACTACAGTCTCAGGATTTCCTTGGATAGCACAAAGTGGGCCTTGATTGCCTGCCCAGTGGACTGACCCATGTCTTCGCTACTGAGAGATTTCAATTCCTGATGTTTTGATCTTCCCAGAGCTTACTGCTACACTTCTGTTGCTGTTTGTGTTGGTGTGTAAACAGCGGAGGCAGCACTGTGAAACATTCACCTTCCAGTTATRCCCTTCTTTCCCCTCTCCTGTCAGAGCAAATGGTGTCTCACGATAGCCAGATCACTTAGCCCTCTCAGGTTATTAACTCCACACGTTGCATAGAGGACCATGGGCATACTGAGTTCAAATTAACCTCAGGGACAGCCACAGACCCAGGCATGATGCACCCTGTCTGAATTCTCTGGTAGAAGTACTCTTTCTTATAGAACTAAGACATTTAACTAAGCAGAGCCTAGCATTGTGTGTAAAGGAAGCACAGCCCCAGAAAGTGGATCCCCTTCTTGGTTAGGACCCCCATAGCATGATGGTTTGAAGAGATTTACTTTTGGATGTGAATGGCCAATGAAAAGTATCAACAACATTTGACAAAAATTCCTAGAGGTAAGAACTCCCAGATTATAAGAATTGCTGAACAGAGGAAATGTTTAAGACGTTTGCTATGTCTTGTGTAAATATGATTCGAAGCTCTGAGAGTCAAGTACAATTATGAAAGTGCCATGAAACTAGGAATACTTACATGGCCATCTTGGCTGTTACTTTAAGGGTTACAGTCTGCAGATAAACCTTTCTCCTGCTTCTTGGAGCTGGAGGAGAGTAGCACTTACTCCTAAGAAAAGTTGATGATTTTCTCTTCTGTTACCCCAGCCACCTCTTCCATGTTTGCACAGATGCTGAGATCTGAAGTTTCTGTTAGTCCCTCTCTCTTGCCTGTGCCACTGTGGCGCTCCATGAGTGCACAGAAATACGTCGCAGCATCCCCCAGCTGCGAGTCTGAGATCTCAAGGCTGAAGGACTTCGCTGCTTTCTGGAAGTTCACAGAGAAGCGGTTYTCCGTTGCATTACGCTGCTTGTAAGCTTCTTGGCGAATAACGAGAGTCACCCGCACTCCTTGCTGTTTGTACCAGAACAAGTAGTAATTAGTRTCWCTCGTGTCATAGGTGCAGTCCAGGGTCGCGGACTCTGMCWCCTGAACAGTCTTTTCCTGCTGAGGCTGAGAGACTGTCTGAGCCATGGTGGCTCCTGTGGAAAAGAAAAGAGAAACAACTCCATTGTGACTTCTGTCAGAGTTAGGAACAGACTCTAAATCTGGTTCCATCCTCATCTGCCTTTCCTCTTGATTTCAGTGTCAGGCAGGAGATACTAGACTTATGTTCCACGGAGCATGGTTTTAAGAGTCAGTGCAGTATTTCTACTGAATATTGTCCCTGGTTCTTCAAAACCCTAGATACCCACAGGGATAAAGACCTCTAGCCTCCTTACCTAGACAGGTAGTGATCACAACGGCCCACAGTGAGCTAAGGACTGCCATGCTCCCCGCTCTCCCTGCAGGGTGAGGTCTCTTGCTCTGAGCATCCTCTTCTATGTGTGCTGGCAGTTCTTCAAAGCAGGAAAGCTTTCACAGGTGGGCGGGGATTATATGTCACCGAGGAGAGATTTTCTGGCCCTTTGTTGTTCTGTTACTTAGAAAGTAGGCCTTTAGTTATAGTTTAAAGGAAAGTGAATAGTGAAGTTTTTATTTTGGACAGGATGAAMAGGAAGAAGAAATGGAGTTAGTGAATTTCTTACAAAAATAACGAAACAAAACACGCTAGGTCAAACAATTATGGACAATAAAACATGCTTGTTATGCCAAGGTGAGTTCAGTTGTTTCTATCCTCACAATTTCTTAAGGTGACAAATGAGAAAAAAAGAAGCTTTTGAGAGAAAAACCTAATTAAATTCAGAAATAAATGGGAGAAACAGAACTCATAAGATCTAAKTGTGCTTATATTTTCCATCGATATTTTTTCAAAATCAGACCTTCCTCGTGCTACCTCACAAAGCTCTGAAACAGGGATCTCAGAATTCTCATCGACATTACATTGCTTTAGATTGCTTATTTCATATTCTGTTACTCTTAAAACTCATTTCATTCTGAGAAAATATGAAATAAGAACTCTAGAAAGCCCCTAACTGACTCATCAGATTTGTGTTTTTCCAGAGCAAGAATCTACATAACCTCAGAGCTGGAGTCCCAAGCCGGGAGCGGGAGCTGGAGTTCTGGCACATGGTGGATTCTGTCTGGGGAGCGCACAGATGGCTGCCTGTCTCCACTTAAGGAAACAGTCAAGGACTTGGGAGGATTGCACCTGACTCTGACAGAAGCTACTGGTGTCTCCTCCTCTCCAATGGCGGTGATGGAAGAGGCACTAGACTCTCTCCTACAGCATGTCCATCTTGGCCTCATGATTTGAATTCCCATGTCCTGGTTTTTTAGATCCCTTCAAGTCAGTGCTAGTACAGAGATTTGTGTATAAGTGCTTTATTGGACTTGCATTTAGGGAATGTTGGTTGGAAAAGAATTGGGAAGAGAAGAAGAAGAATACATCTCTAAAACCAGCCACCACTGTAGCAAACCACAGAACAATATAGCTGGGTATGTCTGGGAGACATTGAAAGAATAACCTTTGGGATTTCCTCAAACAATTCATGAAAGTGGTGGAGAAATTATCTGTGACTTTTCCATTACTGATTAAGTACTGCTCTCATGACACACTCTGGTACTTACAACTTTACCTGCACACTGTTCGTGTTGCTCCCTGGCCAGAAAGTATTCCTCAGAGTTGCTAGAAATTCTAGCAAGTAATGTCTAGAGGTAATCACCAGGAAAATGAGGAAGTCATTTTCACCAATAATATCTGTACAATATGTCTCCAGACCTGCTCGAATCTGCTTTGTGGCTGTCCTACCCAGAACTCCAGTATTTACAAAAGAGAGAGAAGGTTAGTGGAGCAGGTTAAAGTTTATACTGTTTATTCTAAGCTTGTAACCCACACTTATTATTTTTCTCCAAAATCCTCCATTCTTCATTGTTCTTACCATTTGAGAATATGTATATGGTCCTAGATTTCCTTCTTCATGAAATTATGTGGCGTTCCATTCCCTAGTTATTCTGTCCTTGTTAGGTCATGGTTACCACACTTACCTGTCATGGTGACCAAAAACCATTGTAAAAGACATGGTAAAAATGTCAATGTACAAATGAGTTTTTGACATATTTTCCTAGCTCCTAATAGCCACAGCCCTCTATCTTTAGGATGATCAGGATCAGCTGTGACATTACAGCAGGTTGTAGCGGATATCCCAGGAGCATAGACTGTCTACCAAAGAAAGCTGCAGAGAGGCTTGTCCAAGGGAGAGGCTTGTCCAAGGGAGAGGCTGTGCATTTTGCAGGTGGCAGACCTGGAAGTACAGCTCTTCTCAAACCTACTGGAGACCAGATAATGCCACGCAAAGCCCCAGATGTTGGAAATGGGGCTATAGGGAATGATGTTTGTACTGTTGGCTTTTTTGTCTTGTTTTGCTCTGATCTTTCCTTGTTTTTCTCCCACCCACCATCCCTTTTGGGATGGGAATCTTTAATCTCAGCCACTGTCTATTGGAAATGTGTGACTTGCATTTGATTGTACCAGGGTTCATAGATAAAAGTTTAACTTCAGTCTCAGGAAAGAATATGGACTTTTGATCAGTGTAAGACTATGAGAATTTTTAACGTTAAACTGAACATGTATGGATTATGAGATGACCATGAGGCATGTGGTACTGTGCTGGAATATTATGATTTGGCCATAGAATATCTCCTACAGGCTTATGTGTTTGATCAGAGGACCCTCAGTGATTGGTGCTGCTTTTGAAAGTTGTTGAACTCTTTTAGAAATTGGTTTTCCTGGAGGAAGTGGGTCATTGGGGATGGGCCCTGAAGATTACAGTCATACCTTACTTCTAAGCCTGATTTCTCCATTCCTAATAAGTACTGAAATGTGAGCAGGCCACACTGCAGGCTTTGACACCATACACAGGATCCGTTCCCATCACCATGCCTTCCTTGCCACAAAACTGTCAGTCAAGATGATCTATTAAGTTTCTTCTTGTRAAGTACTTGGCCTYRGTGATAAGGAACAAAAATGCAAGTATAGTTGCACATTAAAGGCTCAGCTGTATCTAGTAGTGATACATTGGATGCTTGATAACAGAAGTAGCTAAATYTGACCYGGTAAGAGACAAACCTGCTGAAAGAACCATGGTTCTGTCACCTTGGGTGATCTATTTCATGAGCACTGCTGAAGCAAAGTGATGAATGCAGATGGTGGCTGGGAGTCTCTGTCTGGATCACCTCATCTACACCATTGAGAACATCTTCTGGAGTGGGTGCTCTCTGGTGGCTTATGACATGAGAAGCAATCATCTGAACAGTTGGCATCTACGCTCACTGCTCCCCTTGCACACAGCACTCGTCAGATGCAGTCTCCTGTAACCCTCTACCTACACCGGATTCTGATTCTACAGAAGAGACCAAGGCATCTGTTAGTTTCCAAAGGCCCACTGCTCATCATCTGTGAGCACAGCCTTAACTTTCTCCCTATGGTGAACTTTCCACTCAGAAGGCAGTATCTTTTCACCATCCCCTGTTCTCTTTCCCCCCATCTTTTGTAAGTTTTATACCAGTTCCTGTAGGCTTTTTATACTTGAACTTCTAAGCTATTTTTTGAAATGTCAAATGTATTTTCTTTTACAACTGAATTGGATGATTCTGGCTTTCAAGATTTGTATTGTGACATCTTCATAAGAGCCTACAAAGAAACTGAAAGGCAAGTACTTCGTGCTGGTCTTTTGGTGCTTTTCTATGGTATTGATTCAAGAGTTTGGGTTTCATGCTGAGACACAAACTACATTGGAMAATATTTGAAGGCATTGTCTAGTAGCTCATGTCCTGGAAGGAAACATTTGCTGTTTTTTTCAAGTTCTCATTACATCTTCTTTTGCTCATAATAAAAATGAAGTAAGTACTCTTGAAACCGAGATGAAAAGGTATGTTCTTGGGCCTCCCAGCAGGGTTTAGGTAAAGGCTGTAGGTGGTGGAGGGTYACCATATGCTCACTCCACAGAAGAACAGAGTTGAGTCTCAGAGCCTGGAGCCCTTTGCAAGCAAGGAAAAGTGGGGGTCTTCTACAACCAGCCTGGTTGTGAATCTTACAGTGGTCTTCTGTTACCACTGGAAACATTTGTATCAGGGTGAGGTCCCCCTCAGGATCCTGTCCAAACCACCTGAAGATGTTGGAAGCTCTGTCTTGGTAACTACAGTTCAGCATGAAGTCCTCACCTTCCTTTACTGTCAAGGAAGGAGGACTCTATTCTACCAGYGCTTGTCCATTTGACTCTGCTTAAGTAGAAAACAAAGAAATTTCAATTCATAAAAAGAAATGCTTCAGTATTCATGTTTAGAATCCTCCTTATTTGTTCTATATCTCTCAGAATAATTTCTATGTTGTCCTGAGTCCCTGTATTTCACTACCAGGGCACATGTGTGCTTCCTCCTAATTCTCCACTGTCACACCCACAGGTCAGCTGCACACAGAGAAGGAACACTGAAGCCATCATTAAAGAAAGRCCCATTTTTTCTTCTTCCCMAGTCTCAGAGGATGTCCTGGGCAYGGTCACTGACCATGTCCAGTAGCCTGACTAGTTGTTCTAGCCTTGAATCTTTCTGTTTGCATCTTGTGTCACAGCCAAAGAAAACCTTCCTGTCATGTGAACCAGTGCCTGCCCTCCCTCTGACCACTCTTCCACTTTCTAGTTGTCATAGTTCTGTTGCACCTCAGAAAATTTAAAYGAAAACCCTCTTTTCATTTTCCTTTTACATGAGRTAACTTAATACATTACATTAAAGGAAGATAGAACTGAAATGAAAAGCAAACAAAGGAGAGAAATCCACGTGATGTCAGTGCTATTGTATTACTAGTAATTGTCTGGGAATGTGAAAGTTTCCTGTATTCCTGCAGAGCATTTTGGAGTTATGAACTGTTAGACACTTTCCTCCTTAGTATTCCAAGTTAAATTTGTGTGCCATTGTACGTTTTTTGTGGTTGTGTGAGGAAAATGTTCAATGTGTCTTTTTTTCTCTACCCCTCTCAGAGGGTACATTAGAAATATCTTAGTCTTGAAACCTGCCTTGAAATAAAAAACCAAGTCAAATTAAATCACCAAATGGAGGCGTCATCAATTCTATGTACCAAAAATCAGTTGCATTTTGCTAAATCTTTGTATTTAGAAAGAAAGTATCAAGTATTATTAGCCATCTTAGGTCGTCTCTATTTTCAAAGTTAATATTGAATATGTTTTGTGTGTGTGTGTGTGTGTGTGTGTTTACATTTGTTGGTATGAATTTCAAGTCACAAGTAATAGAAAAGTTTTAAATTTACTTTTTTAAAACACATGCACTATGTTTTCTATTGCTATATGAAATTCTTCACTATATAACATCAAATTCTTTGTGCATTTTTAGCTCAGTAATATCGACTTTTTTCTTTTAGAAATAGAATCTTTCACGAGCAGTATCTTACCTTTTAAGTAAAATGGACTAAATAAGACAAATGTCTTAATAAGACAAATGTACTCAATATTTTAGTAATGTTTTGAGAATTTTCTACAATGTATTTTTGATCATGTCTACTCCCACTTTACCTTCTCCCGGTTCTTACTCCATCTGCCTAGCACTCCAACTTCATACCTTTTCTTCTTCTTATTTTTTAAATTTGATAATCCATTGGYTTCAATTTGTGTTGTTCATGTACTTCAGATCACTGGAGTGAGACCAACCTACCAGGGTTCACATCCTTAAAGGAAATGGACTATGCCTTCTCCAGAAGCTATCAGTTTTCCAAAGCTCCTAAAATAGGAATGGTGGCTCATGAAACCCTTCTATTTCCAAGCAGGAATGCTGACTGGTTTGACTTTGTGCAGGCAGCTGAGTGCAGTGGTCTGTCATGCCCAGAAGAAAGAATCCTGTTGTGCTCTAGTCTTTCCCAATATCTGGTTCTTACAGTCTTTCTGGCTCCTCTTCTTCCAGTGACCCATGAGCCTTGGGGAAGGAGTGTGGTATAGATGGTCTGGTGGTGGCTGAGCACTACACCATGCTTATTCTCTGCCCTGAGACCAGCTGTGAGTTTCTATAGTAACCACCATCTACTGTTCAAAGTAGTTTGTCTGAGGAGGTTTAAGAACTGTATTAATCCAAGGCTCCAGAGATAAGAAAAGAAAGGGCACTTTGAAACTAGGTCCATTTAGGAAAATAATATGTTCATTCTGGGAACTATAAGCTTCCTAACTATGAATTCTTGGTCATATTTACAGTACCAGTCATAAGTTTCTTCCTGTGGAATAATCCTTAAGTCCAGAAATATCCTTAACAACAAGAAAGAGGTTTGTTACCCCCATAACATTTGTGTCATTATTTCACCCATGGACATCGTGGGTGCTACTCATTACTGTAGTTCWCATGGTTCACAGCTGGGTAACAGACTGTTGATGACACTTTTTGTTCCCAGCTGCCCATGTAGTATCTTTAAATAATGTGAAATCTAGAYGCCAGGGAGAAGTTTCCTGGTCAATAAAGACTTAATTTCTCCATGATCTGTGATCAATGTGTATGGGCTCCTTAGAAATAGGATGTTAGTGTTATGTTCTGGTGCGCAACTGTCTTAGTCACTGACAAAGGCAACTTCTATAAAAGAAAGCATTTAATTGGGGGTTTGCTTACAGTTTCAGAGACTTAGCTCATTATCACAAGCAGAAAGAGAGAGAGAGAGAGAGAGACAGAGACAGGGATAGAGACAGAGACAGACAGAGGGACACTCATACAGAGAGAACTGCACCAACTTGGGCTTTTGACACCTCAAAGCCCACCTCGAGTCATACACTTCCTCCAACAAGCCTGTACCTCTTCAAACAAGGCCACATCTCCTAACCTTGATCCTTTCAAACAGTTTCATTCCCTGGCGACCAATCATTTAAATATATGAACCTGTTGGGCTCATCTTCTCAAACCACCACAGCAACGAAGATCAATGGCAGTGGCCTGCATTGCTTAGGGAGTCTCTGGGACACCTCTGGCCAACAACCTGAAGGGAGGTATCCCAAATCTGTCTCTGGGGTTATTTTTTTCTTTGGCAATCCATGGCTTCTAGGATGAGCAAAATCTACTTTGTAAGGTAATGGCAATTAAACTTCTCTATCTATCTATCTATCTATCTATCTATCTATCTATCTATCTATCTATCTAATCTAATCTATTATCTGTCTATTTGAGTTTGTAAATAGTAGGTTTCTGTCTTCCTCAAACATTCTTAGAGTTTTTTATTCCTCCCTAATCTCCTCGTCTTACCTGCCCTACCATCCCTTTCTTCATGTAAACTCTCTTTTTTTCCCAAAGACAAAAAAATTTCTTTTGTTTTCCAGTTGTCAAAATTTATTTTTGTATTTACATTTTATCGCTGTTTTTCAATGTTTATTTTTATATTAGCTCATAAAAAACTTATGTGCAATAAACTTGTATCTGTTTATGTAGACTGCATGTGATTTTTAAATTTTTTTTAGTTCTGCTTTTAAAGATTATGGTGAAACCTGGCACTGTGGAGATGAATAATCAGGACTTTCTAAGTTTTTGAACATGTAAGTATCTGACAAATAATTCAAAATAAAGATAGAAATTTGG
>BDUI01047645.1:5583-15645 GCA_002335545.1 Apodemus speciosus | reverse complement strand
GTGTGACTCACAGTGTTAGTGGATGTGATCATGGGTATTGGGATCAGAAGTTGGGTCCTGTCAGAGCCCTGAACACTCTTATTCCTGCGGCCCCCATTCCTGATGGGTTTAGAATGCCAACTTGCCAAYGTCATGAAGATGGGAGAAGGGAAGGAAGAAGGGAATATCAGAGCTCACTTGGACTTCTGGGTCCTAAGTAATGAAGCRTCAGGTTTAACAGCGCTTTAATTATAATTTTATGGAGCAAGAATATTAACTTTAATATATTTAACGCTGGGCACTAATAAAATATTAATTATGAGAGAGGGATGGCTATAAAGTAGCCCAGTTGGGAAGGGTTCTCCAACRTTGTGGGGTAAAAGGAAGYATTCTAACTTAAGTTCACTCACGAGCAACATCAAATTAAAGAAAATATGAGTCAGGTGCGGCAGCGGGACGCATCTTTAATTCCAGCATTTGAGAGACAGAGGCAGGACAATTTCTATGAGTTTAAGGCCAGCCTCGGTCTACATAATAAGTTCTAGGATTGTCAGAGCAATTAATAAGACACTATCTCAAGCAAAAACAAAACCATGGAAACCAAAACAACGGCGACAAAACAACAAAAAGACCAAAAGCTTACAAACTGACATTCAAAAGTATGAAAGAGGGTCAGTAAAGCAAATGGAAGAGACAGGAGGAACGTCCAGATCTTAAGAGTGTATCCTCCTCTTGCAGAGGATCGCATTGGGTGGCTCAAAACTGCCTGCAACTCCTGCTCCAGGTCATTAGATGCCCTCTGCTGGTGTTTGAGGGCAATTGCAGTTGTGTGCACATGCAAACACACCACACACACACACACACACAGACACAGACACAGACACATGCATACACATAACTGAGACCAGGTAGGTAAATGAAAGGCATGTTGAAATTTGGCACAGGTTTCCAAAGGCATGTGAAACAGAGTCGGCAAGATCCGATTTCTTTGAAAAGCCAGTTAGAACARCAAATTAAATGAGTCCCGGTGTTCCTTACTTTTTCTCCAGGAAGTCTGTGGGCATATATTTTGGAGAGGCGGGAAGATATATCAATGTAAAGATAATTCTTTCCAGAAGCATTAGTCATAGCAAAAGACGGGAATATAAATCCAAGAATAAAGAACCGATTAAATATGGATTATAAGATGAGTACAGAGAAATTAATGGGACCTCTGATGATTCCACGAGAAAAAGAATTCTCTTTGYTTGGGCACAAGGAGGATTAACTTCTTTTCATCCATAACATAATAAGTCAATATAGGACTCTTCCCGGATCTTCCTGGGAAGATGGTGGTGAATTCAATATGTCACGACATTGAAATCTCTTGGTTTAATGTCCGCATCTGGGCCTAGGGATAAGCTGGTTGGTTTGTTCTTTTGAAAGGAAATAAAAAGGTTATCCAAGGATATTTCAAACTGTTATTCTACCAGAAGTTATAGCTGACTAAATGTTAGTTATGAGGACCAGCAGTTAGGGGCAAGTGTTGGGCATGGATATCATCAGAATACACTGTATGCATCTATGACACTGTTAATGAATTAGTAAAATATCTTTAAAAGAGGGMTGGAGAGATAGCCTAGAAGCTAGGAGACTGGCTGTTCTTGAGAACAGTTCAGTTCCCAGCACCCACATGGTGGTTCCCCTTTGCCTGGGAACATAAACTTGTTTGACCCTGCCAGTAAGAAGGAGACGTTGTCCTTGAGATGGCTGGACTCTGTTTCTTTACAYAGAAGCTGTCCAGTTTTAGGGCAGTCCCGAGCTCCCCTAGGGCCTGGGACCTTAACTTTAGTTTCTCCCTRTGATTAAATGGAGTCTGAAAACGAAATGGTAGTCCTTAGAATAAATTTCATCTGCTTGTCCCCAGCACCTGCCTCTGCCACTCAAGCGCTGGGATTAAAGGCGTGTGTCTCTATATACTCCGAGATAGAAGCATTTTACATTTTTTCAAATTTTCCTTGTCCTGTTTGAGAAATCTTTTCCTAATCCAATGCCACAGAGATTTCTGCTCTTAGTGGAAACAGTATGTAATTGTTAAAGAACCCTCCCGCTACAGAGGTGCATAGGCTTTGTGGAGACCGCGCATGCGCTTGGCTTTGGGGGTTTGGCACCGCGAGACCAGGAGGCCAACACCATTCATATTGCACCTCCTGGGATTTCATTAGCATTTGGGTGACATCGTGAAAGCCATTCTTGCTTGCTGAGTGTCAGGAAAAAAGAACTCAGAAGCTATTAAGTAAAACCAAGTTGCTTAAAAACCAGCTAACACAATGCCCAACACACCCTGCAATCGGTTGCAAACCAGCCCAAACTGGTCATCATGGGTCATGTCTAAAAGAAAAACACGTGCCTAGCCATCCTGGTTGTGTGGAGTCGTTAAATTTATTCAGATTGAAGAAGGCTGGAGGGATAACTCGGCTGTTAGGAGCACTTGCTGTTCTTGCAGCAACAACCATCTGTATCCAGTCCCTGGGACGCAGTGCCCTCTTCTGGCCTCCTTGGGCACTGCATGCATAAGATTTGTGGCCATAAAGCAGGCAAAACACCTCTGCCCATAAAATACAAATTAAATCGTTAAAAGAGAAAGAAAACAAACATAAGAATCAGTTATGGCCTTAGTAATGAGTGGCTTTCAAAAGGATTTTCTTGTTTGTGTGTGCGTGTGTGTTTGCCAGTGTGTTGGATCCCTTGAACCTGGAGTTACAGTTGTTTGTGAGCAAGCCTACTTAAGTACTGGGCTGTTAACTCTGGTTCTTCGCCTGAGTAGCAAGCATTCTTAACTACTGAGCCTTCTGTCCGGCCCCAGCGAYGAGTGTGTATTAGTAGGTCAAAAGATTAGGAACTGTGACTGGGTGCTTGCCTGTAATCTAGGCAGGAGGAGGAGTTCAGGTCCAGCCCAGGCTACTTGAGACCTTGTCTCAAACAAACCAACAAACACAGAAACAAAAAGATAAAACCATGTGTAAAGACAAACACCATGAAATGATAATTATCCGGGTAGTTTCTCGAAGCAAAGAGAAATGTGTAATGCACGTGAAAAAATGAGAATCTTGAGAAGTGACACGAACATGGTCGACGAACATGTCGGAATTGAAAGAGGATGAACCTGTGATTGACAGCTGATGGAAATGTATATAGCCAGCCAGTATCAGGGAAATGAGGAGCCCCCACCCTGGCAGGCCCGTGTGGGCAAACCCCATGCCATGAAGCCTTTCTGGGAGGAGCCAAACTGCGGTCATTGCTTCCGTCGGCTTTGAAGTAAGCTGTGCTGTTCTGACTTTGTGCAGGGCCTTCTGCAGTATTACGATGAGCTGTGCCAGGAAGTGCCTTCTGTGTTCGTCAACCTGATGACCCCTAAAATGAAGAAGGTTGGTKATGCCGGGGGTTCATATAGGTGTCTCCGATTTAGAATTAGATTCCTGTTGTATAGATTATGGATCTCAGAACACATAGCCTTGTCTTTCTCGTTTCAACTTTACAGCTCTGGCTGTACAGTCTTTCTCTCCCTTCCCCTTCCTCCCACCCTCGAACCCTCCCTCCTTCCCTTTCTCTCTCCCCACAGAATGATGTCCTGGCTAGGTTTTGTTACCTGTGGGAAAAAACAAATATGGGTTGTGAGTGCCCTCTGTTTCCGCTCTTCCGCTCTTCAGGTGGAATCCNATGACTGGATGCTGGAGAGGGGACTCAGCAGGTAAAGGGCTTGTTATGCACTCATGAGATCCCTGGAGCCCACATAAGAAGTCCAGCAGTGTGGGGGTCACCTGCAACTTTAGGAGTTGGGAGGCATAGATGGGGGACCCCCAGGACAGGCTGGCAGGCTAGACTCACCAAGTTGGCGAGCTCTAGGTTCAGAGAGAGATCCTGCCTCAGTAATCAAAGTGGAGAGTGACYGAGGAAGACTCCAGACGTCAATCTACAGACACACGGAAACATACACAGACRCACAGAGAGAGACACACACACACAGAGACAGAAACAAAGACAAACACATACAGATACACATATACATACAGACACACAGGCACACACAGAYACACGCAGGCACACAGACATACATAAATATAGAAAGAGAGACAAAAACACAGACAAACAGATAGTTGCAAAAACATACCCAGACACATATACATACAGACACACACAGAGACATACATACAGACACACAGACACACACAAATGCATGCACAGAGACATGTATACATATATACAGATAGACAAAAACACAGATACACACATAGACACAGAGACATACATACATACAGACAAACACACAGACATTTATAAACACAGATACACACATAGACACAGAGACATACATACATACAGACAAACACACAGACATTTATAAACACAGATACACACATAGACACAGAGACATACATACATACAGACAAACACACAGACATTTATAAACACAGATACACACATAGACACAGAGACATACATACATACAGACAAACACACAGACATTTATAAACACAGATACACACATAGACACAGAGACATACATACATACAGACAAACACACAGACATTTATAAACACAGATACACACATAGACACAGAGACATACATACATACAGACAAACACACAGACATTTATAAACACAGATACACACATAGACACAGAGACATACATACATACAGACAAACACACAGACATTTATAAACACAGATACACACATAGACACAGAGACATACATACATACAGACAAACACACAGACATTTATAAACACAGATACACACATAGACACAGAGACATACATACATACAGACAAACACACAGACATTTATAAACACAGATACACACATAGACACAGAGACATACATACATACAGACAAACACACAGACATTTATAAACACAGATACACACATAGACACAGAGACATACATACATACAGACAAACACACAGACATTTATAAACACAGATACACACATAGACACAGAGACATACATACATACAGACAAACACACAGACATTTATAAACACAGATACACACATAGACACAGAGACATACATACATACAGACAAACACACAGACATTTATAAACACAGATACACACATAGACACAGAGACATACATACATACAGACAAACACACAGACATTTATAAACACAGATACACACATAGACACAGAGACATACATACATACAGACAAACACACAGACATTTATAAACACAGATACACACATAGACACAGAGACATACATACATACAGACAAACACACAGACATTTATAAACACAGATACACACATAGACACAGAGACATACATACATACAGACAAACACACAGACATTTATAAACACAGATACACACATAGACACAGAGACATACATACATACAGACAAACACACAGACATTTATAAACACAGATACACACATAGACACAGAGACATACATACATACAGACAAACACACAGACATTTATAAACACAGATACACACATAGACACAGAGACATACATACATACAGACAAACACACAGACATTTATAAACACAGATACACACATAGACACAGAGACATACATACATACAGACAAACACACAGACATTTATAAACACAGATACACACATAGACACAGAGACATACATACATACAGACAAACACACAGACATTTATAAACACAGATACACACATAGACACAGAGACATACATACATACAGACAAACACACAGACATTTATAAACACAGATACACACATAGACACAGAGACATACATACATACAGACAAACACACAGACATTTATAAACACAGATACACACATAGACACAGAGACATACATACATACAGACAAACACACAGACATTTATAAACACAGATACACACATAGACACAGAGACATACATACATACAGACAAACACACAGACATTTATAAACACAGATACACACATAGACACAGAGACATACATACATACAGACAAACACACAGACATGTATACATATACATATAGACATACACAGACACACAGACAGGCCCACACATAGACACAATACACACAGACAGACACACAGACATATATACATACACAGACATATATACACACAGGCAGGCAGGCAGGCAGGCACACAGACAGGCAGGCACATACATAGAGGCACAATGCATACAGACATATATACATAGACATATACACACAGACAGGCAGGCAGGCACACACAGACGCACAATGCACACAGACATGTACACATACACAGACACAGAGACATATACACATACATAGACACACAGACACAGATAGACACACAAATAGATAAGCAGACAAACAGATACACAGAGACTCACAGACACATATAGACATATACACAGACATACATAGACATATACACATCCACAGATACACATACAGACATATACATATACACAGACACACAGATATACACAGAGAGACACAGACACAGAGACACAATATATACAGACACATATAGATATGTGCACAGACACACACAGACATATACATATACACAGACATACCCAGACACAGACAGACAGACACACACACATGCACAGAATAATAGGCTGACTGTAGAATGCTGAGGATGGCCGTGTATCCTGACTAAACGTTATCATTAACCTGTGTGTGATAGTGACCAGATGACAGTCGTCGGATGGGCGACGGCCTGCTGATTTCTTGGTTTCTCATCTGCATGTTGTTTAAAACACTCACACCTTTTGGGATGTGCTCATCTCTGTGCATGGTGTCATTGTGTCACAGWCAGACTCAGAGGCTTTGGAGTCGGTGAAACCTGGCCAGGGTCCTCTGCTTCTTACCAGCTGTGTCTTCTTTCCTAGCTTATTTCCTGCTTTGAGCCTTGGCGTCTTCAGCCCCAAAGCCGGGACACAGACGGCTCTTTTGTGCCAAATGAGGATCCAAGACAGTCCTGCCCACGAGTAGTGCTCTGGCCCATGCCGCTTTAGAACCGTGTTGTGGTTTCTTTGCACACAAATTCCTGAACTGTCCGCCAAATGAGGCTTGACCCAGGATGCGGGTTTCTAGATTCAGTTCTGTAAACAGACTTATAACTCCGGTGCATCTTGTTGGAAAAAAAAAAATGTTAGTGTTAGAGGGAGAGAGAGCTACTTCTTACTTTTTACGCTTTTTACGTGTCTTTGTCTTGCGGGTAGGTCAATGACCTGTGTGAAATGCATATCGACACRGTTCTGAAGGAGATTGCCAAGACCTTGCTAATCTCCTTGTCGGATAGCGGCGCCACCAGAGTAGAGGACATGCTGACCCTCAACGAGGTACTCGATCATTAGAACAGCAGACGTATTATGTCACTGACCTGACGTGTGAATTCACAATCGAAAAGTGGGCACCTGGGCCTAATTTTTTTTNGTTCTGAAGGAGATTGCCAAGACCTTGCTAATCTCCTTGTCGGATAGCGGCGCCACCAGAGTAGAGGACATGCTGACCCTCAACGAGGTACTCGATCATTAGAACAGCAGACGTATTATGTCACTGACCTGACGTGTGAATTCACAATCGAAAAGTGGGCACCTGGGCCTAATTTTTTTTTGGGGGGGGGGAACTAGATTTTGTGGGAAATAGCCTAAACATCAAAGACTTGTGTGACCCCAGCAGCTCTAGTTGAGGGCCACACTAGGTATGATTTACATGTCCTTGAACTAAAGCTGGAGATGTTGGGGCTTTGCCAGTGTTTCCGGAGGAGAGGGGAGGTAGCAGGGGGGCTGGGAGGAGTGGAGGGAGGGAAACTCTGGTCAGGATGTGTTGTATGAGAGAAGAATCTATTTCCTATTAAGCCCAGAGCAAGTACACTGTGAACCTCAGCTGCTTTCCCAGGGGAGGAGGGAAGAAATGAAAGCCAAGAGGACGGAGCTCAGCCCCCAAACAGCAGACCAGAGCTACAGGCCAGGGAGGGAGTTATAAACACAGAACAGGAAGGCTCCGTGCACCAGAGAAAGTGCCCGGAACAGAGGCAGTCTTGTCGAACCTAGCTGCTGTTTATGGTTGATCCAAAACGTGGTTTAATTCAAGACGATGAGAATTTGGGTCTTCCATTCGCGTTAGAATGTGGGCCTGCCCCTTTAGGCTGGATCCCACAGAGTTTCATGAACGGGGTGGGGGGGGTTCCCAGATGTTAGGCACTAAGCTATTTACCGTGTTGGATTTTGGTTTTGCTTTGATCCAGTTGATACTGTTTCCTGGTTCTAACATACAGGAGCACACAGTTGAAGAGACTTGGGAATTTTTTATTTATTTTTTTAATTTTTTTATTTTTTGGTTTTTCAAGACGGGATTTCTCTGTGTATTCCTGGCTGTCCTGGAACTCACTCTGTAGACCAGGCTGACCTCGAACTCAGAAATCCTCCTGCCTCTGCCTCCCAAGTACTGGGATTAAAAGCATGCGCCACCACTACCTGGTGAGACTTGGGAATTTAAAGTGAATGTGGACTTTTAGAAAGAATGTGGGGCTTTTAAAAGTTTCCCTCACAATATTTTTATTGGGATACCATGGCCTTTTCGGAGCRAACAAGACAAAGGTCACGGGGTTCAATCGAGATGTGCCTGTGTGTCACGTGGCCAGGGGGTGAATTGAGCTGGCTGGGTTTTGCTAACTTGACAACAAGCACATTTTGGAAGAGGGAGTTCCTAACTGAGGAACTATATCCGTCAGATGGTCCAATGTGCTCGTCTGCGGGGGGTATTTTCTCAACTAAAGATTGATGTGCGTGTGTGGGCCTGAGGCTAGGAGGCCTTGGCGGGTGTGAGAGTTCTGGCAGAGGCAGGGTGGGGGGTGGGGCAGATGGGGAAGTTGCTTTCACCGCTTGCTGTGCGCGAAGTGGGGAAGTGGGTTCTCGTGGGCTGCTTAGCCAGGGAGGACCGCAGCAGATGGTGGTGGTGCTTCGGAAGAGCGGACCTCTTCCCTCGTGTTACAGCTCTTATGACAGAAACTCAGACAACGGAGTAATTCTCGCACACCTTTAATTCTCTCTCATAGGATTCAGGATAAGTTTTGGGGTGACTTGGGGTCTGACAGCAGGTACTTCTCACTGGCTTGGACTGAGAGCTTGGGGAAACCTTATTTACATGTCGGAAGGCTTGGCGCTGCTTCTACGTGACTGATAGCCACACACCACTCCTGGGGTGGGGGTTGTGGGGGCTGCAACTGTGACGGGGCGGGGCCCATGGGGCGGTGTCCAAACTCCTTCCTTCCTGCGCAAGTGGAAGCTCCGCCCACAAGATTGTAGGTGGAAGCCCCCCCTCCCCCAGGTCTCTGGGGTTCAAAGTYGTTGCTCTCCCTGAGACCAGGCTGCCTGTGCACAGATCATCTCCTGACATGGGTGGGCCCAGCACGCTGTAGGTGGTACCACACATGAGCAGGTGGTCCTGCCTTTGTATAAGTAAAGCAAGGTGCACAGGCCCAAGAAGCCAAGCCTGTAAGCAGTGCTCCTCCGTGTGATCTGGTTTAGTTCCTACCCCAGGTTCCTGCCCCGACTTAATACCTACACCCAAGCTGGGTTTGGTCAGTGCTTTAATCAAGGCATTGAGACATCATCTGTCTGTCTCTTCTCGTAGTCCTGGGGAGTAGAACCTAGGACCACGCTAGCCAAGTACCCTAGACCTCCAAAGTCGCACATCCGGCCCCTCGAGTTCCTTTCAAGAAGAGTTAATCACAGCCGTAGTATCAATCTCACGGTGTGTTTAAGGAAGTTAATGTCGATTTATCTGCCCAATAGACGTACACCAAAGAGTGGGCTGATGTTCTAAACCACAAGAGCAGGCACGTGGAGGAAGCCGTGAAGGAGCTGATATTAATATTTGAACAAATCTACGAAGTTAAATACACTGGAAAACCAGCCAAACCTGTTCCAGGTAATTCTAGTAAGTGTTTGAATTCCCAGATATGCTTATAGATGCCCATCCCCTCTCCCTCTCCACAGGCACCTCATGCTATATAAGAGGGAAAGCAGGTATCCAGGATAATCCACACTGTTGGCACAGGTTAGACCCCGTGAGCTCCTGGTGGGAGTTAGGAAAGAGTGGGGTCCTTGGAATCCTGGTTTTTAGATACTAACCA
>BDUI01047579.1:10088-20946 GCA_002335545.1 Apodemus speciosus | reverse complement strand
GGGAGGTAAAAAGACATATGGGACATTGGGGGGGCGGGGAAACCAGGAAAAAGGGAAATGAAATGTAAATAAAGAATATATCCAATAAAAAAAAAAAGAAAAAAAAAAGAAAGGAGGAATTACAAATATTTTCTGATAAAATTGCATATTTACATGAGAAATATTTCATTATTCTATGTCTTTTTATTGGGGAGTTGAGTCCATTGTTGTTAAGAGATATTAAGGAATAGTGACTGTTGTATCCAGTTATTTTTGATGTTTTTTTATGTTTGTGTGGGTATCTTCTTTTGGGTTTGTTGGTAGAAGATTTATTTCTTGATTTTTCAAGAGTGTAGTTTCCCTCCTTGTGTTGGCATTTTCCACCTATTATCCTTTGTAGGACTGGATTTGTGGACAGATATTGTGTAAATTTGGTTTTATCATGGAATATCTTGGTTTCTCCATCTATGGTGATTGAGCGTTTTGCTGGATATAGTAGTCTGGGCTGGCATTTGTGTTCTCATAGGGTTTATATGACATCTGCCCAGGATCTTCTAGCTTTCATAGTTTCTGGTGAGAAGTCTGGTGTAATTCTGATAGGTCTTCCTTTATATGTTTATTGTCCTTTTTCCCTAACTGCTTTCAATATTCTTTCTTTCTTTAGTGAATTTGGTGTTTTGATTATTATGTGCTGGAAGGAGTTTCTGTTCTGGTCTAGTCTGTTTGGAGTTCTGAAGGCTTCTTGTATGTTCATGGGCATCTCTTTCTCTAGGTTAGGGACGTTTTCTTCTATAATTTTGTTGAAGATATTTACTGGCCATTTAAGTTGGAAATCTTCCACCTCGTCTATACCTATAATCCTCAGGTTTTGCCTTCCCATTGTGTCCTGGACTTCATGGATGTTTTGGGTTACCAGCTTTATGCATTTTGCATTTTCTTTGACTGTTGAATCCATGTTTTTTATGGTATCTTCAGCACCTAAGGTTCTTTCTTCTATCTCTTGTATTCTGTTGTTGATGCTCACAGCTATGACTCCTGAATTCTTTCCAAGGTTTTCTATCTCCAGAAATGTCTCACTTTGTGATTTCTTTATTGTTTCTACTTCCGCTTTTACATCCTGGATGGTTTTGTTCAGTTCCTTCACTTGATTGTTTGTGTTTTCCTGTAATTCTTTAAGGAATTTTTGTGTTTCTTCTTTAAGGGGTTCTGCCTGTTGATCCAAGTTCTCTTGTGTTTCTTTAAGGGATTTTTGTGTTTCCTCTTTAAGGGCTTTTACCTGTTGACTGATGTTCTCCTGTATTTCTTTAAGGGAGTTATTTAAGTCTTTCTTGAAGCTATCAGCATCATGAGATATGATTTTAAATTCAATTCTTGCTTTTCTGGTGTGTTGGGGTATCCGGGACGTGCTGTAGTGGGAGAACTGGGTCCTGATGTTGCCATGTGGCCTTGCTCTCTTTTGGTAGGGTTCCTGTGCTTGCCTTTCACTATCTGGTTATCTCTGGTGCTAGTTGGTATTGTTATCTCTGGGTGAAGTTTGTTCCTCCTGTGGGCCTGTAAGCCTGTGTCCTCACTCCTCTGAGCTCAGAAGTAAAAGCACTGCTGGGAGATCTCTCTCTCTCTCTCTTGGCAGGCTGTGCACAGAAAACTGGTGAGTTTCCCCCACTCCCTGGTGCAAATAGCTGCTGGAAGATGTCTCTCCCAGCTGCTCCACTGTTCTTATGCCCTATGTGCTACTAGCTGGTCCCCTCCAGTGAGAAGGTGGAGATCTCACCTCTGCGCTCGAAAGTGAAAGCTTGCTGGGAGATCACTCCTTCCTGGCAGGCTATGCACAGAAGGCTGTGGAGTCTCCTGGCTCCCTGGTGCAAATGGTGGTGGAAAGACCTCTGTCCCACCTGCTCCACTGATCTTATGCCTTGTGTGCTCCTAGCTGGTCCCCTCCAGAGAGAAGGTGGAGATCTCACCTCTGCACTCAGAAGTCAGAATGTAATATTTTTATTATTTAATAGTTCCTAAAGAAATGTTCAGCATCCTTTGTTAACAGGGAAATGCAAATCAAAACAACCCTGAGATTCCACCTCACACCATTCAGAATGGCTAAGTTGAAAAACTCAGGGCAAGACAGATGCTGGAGAGGATGTGGAGAAAGATGAACACTTCTCCATTGCTGGTGGAATTGCAAGCTGGTAAAACCATTTTGGAAATCAGTTTGGCAGTTCCTCAGAAAATTGGACATAGCACTACCTGAGGACCCAGCTATACCACTCCTAGAAATATACCCAGAAGATACTCCAACATGTAATAAGGACACATGCTCCACTATGTTCATAGCAACCTTATTTATAATAGCCAGAAGCTGGAAAGGACCCAGATGTCCTTCAACAGAGGAATGGATACAGAAATTGCCGTATATATACACAATAGAGTACTATTCAGTTATTAAAAACAATGAATTCATGAAATTCTTAGTCAAATGGATGGAACTAGAAAGTGTCATCCTGAGTGTGGTAACCCAATCACAAAAGAACACACATGGTATGCACTCACTGATAAGTGGATATTATCCCAAAAGCTCAAAATAAACATGTACAATTCACAGACCTCAGGAAGCTCAAGAAGAAGGAAGACCAAAGGGGAGGAGGGGTGCTTTGGTTCCTCTGAGAAAGGGAACAAAATAATCACAGGAACAACTATGGAGACAAAGTGTGGAGCAGAGACTGAAGGAAAGGCCACCCAGAGACTGCCCCTACCTGGGAATTCATCCTATAAACAGTCACCAAACCCCAAGTCTACCATGGATTTCAAGAAGTGTGTACCAAAAGAGCCTTTTATGGGTGTCTCTTGGAGGGGCTCTGCCAGACTCTTACAGATACAGAGGCAAATACTAGCAGTTAACCATTGGACTGAGCGTGGGGTTCCCAATGGAGGAATTGGAGGGCAGACTGGAGGAGCTGGTGGGGGAAATGGTGCAGACCCATGGGAAGACCATGTCGGCCAACCAGAATCCCCAGGACTCCCAGAGACTAAGCCATCAACTAAGGGGTATACATGGTTCCAGCCAAAAGTGTGGCAGAGGAATGCCTTGTCGGACATCAGTGTGAGGAGAGGTCCTTGGTCCTGTGAAGGCTCAATAGATGCCCCAGCATGGGGAAATAGAGTGGGGTTGTGGGAGTGGGTTGGGTAGAGGAGCATATTCTTGGAGGCAGGGGGTGGGAGTATGTGTTGGGGGTTTTCAGAGAGGGGGAAAATTGGGAAGGGGTACAACATTTGAAATGTAAATGAAGAATATATTCAATAAAAAATAGTTCCTCAATATCATTTAAAGTATATAGTTAAAAAATCCATTTTAGGAGAACATACTACTTTGCATCTGTCTTTTGTCTCTCTCTCCCTCTCCCTCTCCCCCATCTATCCCCCTCCCTCTCTCTCTCCCTCCCTCCATCTCTCTCTCTGTCTCTCTCTCTCTTCCTCTCTCTCTCTCTCTCTCTCTCTCTCTCTCTCTCTCTCTCTCTCTGTATGTGTGTGTGTAATATAGCAGTTTATTCAGTTAAAACTTTCATTTTTTGTATGGGAATAACATCCACTTTAGAGGATTAAGTAAGTTTAAACCCTAATATTAATTTGAAGAAAAATAAAAACACCATTTATGATAACCAGAGTTTGTGATGAAAGCTCTCTAAAAGCTAGTATCAGAAATGAAAACATAGGGCTAGGATAGAGCACAGGAGTAGAGCAGTTGGGCTCATGTCTGAGGCTCTAGGTTTGGTTCCTAGCCACAAGAGAGAAACGAAAACCTGAGCTTTGAAAGACACTTCTACAGGAAGATTTGGAGTTGAAAACTGTGTCAAGGAAACCATTGGAATGAAGATAGTGTTATTGAGACCTATTTTTACTTTTTTCATTTCATTTAATTAGCAAATATTTCCCAGGTACTTATATTGTATTGCTAAAAATGCCAACGAAATTTCTTCTTCCATCTCCAAATTCAAGAATTTATCCATAATTGGAGTCTTAAAGATTTTCAAGTGGTTTTGGGACTATAAGAATATAGATCTTCCTTTTGGTTTTGAGCATAGCCTTTAGGCAAGGCTTCCAGTGGAGGTACTGGGATACCAACCAGAGCACAAAACCTTTGATGTATAATTTATCCTGTTTGCAAGATGTGGGGAGGCTGTGGAGGCACAGAACTTGTGGGAATGACCAACCAATTACTGGTCAAACTTGAGGCACAAGCCACTAGAGGGACCCCATGCCCAACACTGCCTGGATGACCAGGAACCAGAGGCTAGATAGCCCAAAGACCTAGGAGAAAAACAATAAAAATGATTCCTAATAATATTCTGCTATACTCATAGATTGGTGCCTTGATCTATCATCATCAGAGAGGCTTCCTCCAGCAGCTGATGAGAGCTGATGCAGAGACTTACAGCCAAACATTAGAGCCCCAATTGGAGATCTCCATCAGGTCTCTCCTCTCTGAGCTGGGGGAATCCTGCAGAAGAAAGGGAGGAAGAATTGTCAGAGCCAGAGAGGTCAAGGACACCAAGAACTCAACCCACAGACTCAACCAATTCCTGGTTCACAGGGAATGAAGCGTCAATCACAGGTCTGTGCTAGGTCCTCTGCGCAATACACAATGGTTGTTAATTGTGTGGTTTTGTAGGACTTCTAACAGTGGGAGTCAGGGTATCTGACTCCATTGCCTGCTCTTGAGACCCTTTTCCTTCCCCTGGGTTTGCCTTTTCCAAACCTGAGATGATGGTTTGTGCTTAGTTTTATTGTATCTTGTTATGCCATATTTGGTCAGTATCCCTGGAAGGCCTACTCTTTTCTGAAAGGAAATGGAGGAGGAATGGATCTTGGGTAGAAGGGAGGTAGGGGGAGGGACTTGAGGAGTGGAGGGAGGGGAAACTACGGTAGGGATGTATTATATACAAGGATAATAATAAAAATAATATAGATCTTCAAACAGTTTCCAAACTAAATAAAAGTGGACATCTATATTATTGATAATGATATTCGGTGCCACTCAGTATGATGTTTGTTAACCATGTTGAACCTGAGGAGCAAGTGACCAACAGCCCCTTCATAAATATGATGAAAAGAATTTGTGAAGCTGACTCACAATTCTTATGCTGAGCTAAAGTTTCATCATATCCTCATTGAACTATCCTTCATGGAGAACAGGCTGTGGATATTTGAAGACATTCAGAAAGCATAGCAAAACAATTTGCTCATAGAATTGTTGAAAGTCAAGACAAACTAAGAGATGAAAGATCTACATTAGCTCTTATGCCCATTAAGTCTGGGAATGGAGGAAAGAAGATGATAGAAAATGCACAATAGCATGAACTAGGTACAATAAATACTGTATAAATTATATTTTCAAGAGCATTATGGTGTACTTTCAAATTGTGCATTTGTCTTTGTCATCTCCACAGGTTTCTTGTCCCCTAGAATTCAAGGAATGTGGATTCTTGTGATTCCAAGGACTTTTCTAATACTATAAAATTGAAGAATGTATTTTATGTATCTATTTTCTTATCTGTGCAATAATAGCTACTTCACAGAATTGTCAAAAGACTGTCATTCTCAATATCTGGCAGAGAACACCAGCACCCTGTGCACCTAGGCCCTGGATGAAAGAAGATTCCTTACTCCTTCTGAATCAACAACTTGGAGGGTGCTACCCAGAATTACTTACTTTAACAAGATCTTCCATTGATTTTGTGCACATTAAAGTTTAAGAGATATTTGCACAATGAATTAGATGCTTTGGTGTTCTAAATACTCTGGCACAGTGCCAGGTAGTCATACCAAAGAGCCAAAGGGAAAAAAATAAGCACATTTATGTAACATTCAGGAAACTGTAGTATCTATAGTACAAAACAAACAAATTAACATTGTTGAAGTTATTTCTGGTTCTTTTTCCCAGCCACATGAGTCCAGATATAAGACAGACTCAAAATATATTTATAAATACCTTGACCATTTAGATTGCCTCTTCTCTGAGTAGATCATAACTTAAGCTAACTCATTTATTCTAATGTAGTTCTGCCATGTACCTGGTTAGTGTTGCTTAGGTAGCATGCATCCATCTCGTCACATGTTTCCAGGAAAATCTCTTATGGCTCACTCTATCCAAGAATTCTTTCTACCTCCAGGAAAGTTCCACCTTCTATTCTACCCTTTCCTATAGGCAATAGTTTTTTTTTAAATGACAGGTGATGCATCCATACAATACACAAGATATTCTCTCAACAGAACACACACGCAAATACACAAACACACACACAACTGTACCTGTACCTGTAAAACATTATGTGGTTCACTACAACTAGTAATGTTATCATCCTTGAATTATGCCTAATTGATAAATGGAACAAATCAATCAGTAAGTATTACCATGTGCCAAACCTTGGTTTCTACAGAGGACATTGGAGATGACATTAGGAAAAGTACAAGAAAAAAATCAGTTTCCATCAGAGAGCTGAGTGAAAGAAAGAAATTAGTATTGATTGAACACCTACTGTGATAGGGACTGTTGGGTAGAAAAATATCTTGATGAAATAGACTCTAAGGATTCCATCATCAGGCAAGTTATCCCAAGGAATAAGAAATAGAAAAGCTCACAGATCAAATTATGATTTTCAAATCATATAATTTTAGTTGATTTAAAATATGCAGTGAAAAGCAAAGGAAAAGAGATGGGTTGGTTTAACACATTTGCCAGAGGGTGTAAATGGAATGGAGAGAGAACATTCTTTGAATCATGGATTCCACATGGTTCATCCAGCCTGCTAAAGATATAGTTAGAAAGATCATGGAGAACAAAGTTAATGGCACTTGGAAAGGATATATTTTGGATTTATCAGAGAGACATGGGGACTGGTATACCTGGCCATAGTTGTAGTTTGCCAATAATTGGCTGAACAGGCACCAGTATTATGAGTTTCAAACAGGATAATTGTTAACAAAAAGGGAGTTACTAGTGTGTAGCTAACATCAGCAATTATTATTTGTTCTGATATGGTCCTTCTCATCAGTTCTTACAGTCAAAATTCATTCTATTTGGTATATATGTTCTACTACCTTATAGATTACATGTCTCAAAAAACCATTACTTCTCCTTCTCTATTCTCATTTAGTTCTCGTTCTCCATATACTTGGAAATTAATATCCTTAAACAATAAAACAAGCATATCTTTCAGGAATTATGCAAGAGACTCTGTGTGTTTTTATCATTTTTTTTCTTTTCTTCTTCCTCATCTTCCTCCTCCACCTCTATATCCTTTTCTTCCTTATCTTACTTTTAGGAGATAGAATTTCGTGTAGGCCAGATTGGTCTCAAATTCACTATTTAGCTAAGGATGAGTTTGAGTTACGGATCCCCCTGCCTCAGCCTTCCAGATGTTTATATTAAAGTTGTATGCCACTGTTACAAGCCTTATAGTCTGCAACAGGAAATAGATTATATGTACAGAACAACTTTAAAATAGCAAAAAATGGTATTTAGTCAATCAGCAGTCTTGTAGTATGAAAAGTTTTGCTCTAGGGATTTGACTTCCTAGAGAAAGATAGATATATGGAGGAGTCATTTCTCCATCAGGCTATAAAGAAAGATTCTACTTGAAAGAAAATAGAGCATGGGTATTTCTTGAGGAGAATGAGGAAAAGGTCTTGGGAAATCTGATAATTACTGATGGCAAAGGGGGTTCATATTTGCGTACAAAAGATGTGTAGTATTTTAGGAGAAAGCAGAAACAATAGAAGGAGAAGCATAAAGTTTCCCAAAACAGTCAGATTTGGTCCTCTAAGGCACAGTCCTTAGAATTTGCTCCTTTCTATTAGCAAATATTGGAGTGATCTTTAATTTTGATTGTGTTATTCAACATATTTGTTGCTACTTCCTATTTAGGACTCTAATCCCACTCCATTGATGGCTAGTGACATTGATTGACAGTGATAGGCCTTGCTTGTGAAGGAGAGTTTAAGAGTCATAATGTGATTCCGACACATGTAGCCCTCAGGAAATTCTGTAATAGGGGAAAATCTCTTCAGCTTTGATTCTGGAATTAAAATGATGTGCAGATTATAGCCAATCCAATAGAGATAAAAATCTAAAGTTCATAGGCTTGTCATTTCCACTCATTTCTCAGCATCCCCTGGCCCTGAGCAGGATTATTTTAGATGATCCATCACTGCAGTAAGACCAGAAAAAATCTTTAGGATGATATGAAAAAAACAAATACTTCATGTTTTTCAGTTATATTAAATATCTAAAAGTAAAACATACGAACTAATAAGAGAGGTTGGCAAGATCACCGTGCACAAACTGAGAAATTTAAAAAAAAATGAAAGTGTATCTCTATGCCTTAGAAACAGAAAAGAGTGATTATTGACTCTGTATGTTGCGCATGTGTGCCTGTGGCTGGTTACCTCTCCATTTGAAAGTCTAAGTTCAGCTTACAAAAGTCAGTTCTCTTCTGCCACCATGTATATCCTTGATAATCAAACTCAGGTTGTTAGGCTTGGAAGCACGCTTTTTTACTCATTGATCTATCTTGCCAGCCCACATACAATAATTCTTTTAAAAATTATTTAAATTATTTCCTTTATTTTCAAGATCATCATATGATTGGATCATTTCCCTCCTCACATTTCACCCTCTAAGCCCTTCCCTMTACCCCTCTCTGTTCTCTTTTTCATGGCACAGTCTCCTTTTTATAAATTATTTTTATAATGAAATTAAATATGAGCATGTATCTGAACATATCTGATTCTAGCATCTCTTAAAATATTCACTTGAGAACGTCCTGCATATATACTAGGAAACAAAAATAATGTCACATATTTAATGGTATATCATTGAAGATACTTTGCTACTGACAAAGTGATTTCTACATTTTAGTAAAGAGAAAACTTAGAAATGACCAAAAACATCCAAAAAAGATACCAAGTCTTATTCCCATTGAGGTGAATACAACTTAAGTCAATTGGGTACTGTTTTGTGCACATAAATCACATCAACAAAATTCAAAAGTCAGATAATGGCAAGGGTTAACAAGAACTAAAAGCAGTGCATGCATCTGTGCCCAGTTGGCAGAAGCTCACTGATTCCAGAAAAGGAATGTTGAATCTACATATATCACGATCCCAGTAATTTCTTCTTACACATTCCTCAGAAACAAAAACTAACAGCGGCCTTGTTCCTGAAAGCAGCTACCTCACCATGACTGGTAAAAATAAAATAAAATAAGATAAAATTTTAAAAGTCTGGGACATAGTCACAAAACAGAATGTTATAAAACAGTACACACAAATGACTGCCCCAGGCATCAACCTGAAAAGGGATAAAGTATAAAAGTAGCACCTGAACTTAATTCTACTACTTAAATGTAACTTTGTATCCATTGTTCAATCTCCCCAGATTCTAACCTCCTCTCCCAACTGTCCCCAGATACCACCCTCTTCATGAGCACCAGGTCTGTAGTTAGCATCATGTACTAGATTTTTTGAAACAGCTACAAGAAATAATTTTGAGTGTTTTACTACAGAGAAATGGAAAATGTACAAGGTCAGTCAAATGTGATGGTGCATGCATGTAATCTCAGCATTCAGGAAGCAGCAGCAGGAAGATCATGATGGCAAAGACTGCCTGGGTACATGGCAAGACATCATTTCAGAAAAAAAATGAACAAAATGTATGGGGTGATCCCCTGATATTACTGCACAATATATACACAAATCAAAATAGACTTACCTCCTGAGTATGTGACATTATTAGATGTTAACTATAAAAAAAGTTCAGCGAGAGGATCAATTCTCCATTTTCTTTAAATGTGTACTTGTGAATTTTGTCTTCTCACATTCCTATTAGGAAAACCTAATTCCTTCACATGTCATTAGAAGTTAAACCTTATGAAGCTAATATACGCAATCAATAGTAAATCCAGGATAGTTTCACCTGAGGGCTTCAAGAGAACCCAGGGACCATGTGACTACTCTTAGTGTCCTTTTGCTGAAGATGGAATTTCATCCCATAAATGTGCCTGTTGTTGTCCTAATCCAATGTATGTAATTTGTAACCTTTGTATCTACAGTATATTTAGAAATAGATTTTTATTATTTCTTTGAAAATTTTGCTGGAAGTGTGGTGATCACCTTGATCACACACACACACCCCCACACACACCCCTTCAAGATACACCCCTTCTTATCCACTCACCGTTGTGTTCTTTGTTACATGTTCCATCAAGTCTGACTTGTGCTGCACACGTACTCTGAGGTATTTGTCTGTTCACTGCAGCATTTCAACTCACCAAGAGCTACACTTTAAAAACCAAAAAAACAAACCCTCTCCCTCTCCCAGAACCTGTCAATTGCAAATAGTTCCTTTGCTGGGGGTGGGACTCCATGTTCACCTCCTGACTCCATACTAGGATTTTGTTTGGTTTGAGCTTGCACAGGTCTTATGCTTTCATAGGTTTCCTAACCGCTGTCAGTGCATATGTGCAGCAGTCCTGGTGTGTCCAGAAAATACTGTTTCCTTGAAGTCCTTTACCACCTATGGTTCTTACACTATTCCACTCCCTCTTCTGCAATGACCATTGATTCATGCAAGGAGGGTGTGATAAAGATATTGTATTTAGGGCTAAGCATACTGCAAACCCACTCTGTGAGCCTTTTCCAGTGTGAGTAGCTATCTACTATTATATAGGGTATATACTAGATAGATATAGATATAGATAAATATACTATATAGAGAGTATAATCATTATCTCCTATAAATAGGTTCTTGTCTGGTAAGTGTTGAGAGGTGCGTTAATCTATGTGTATAATTAATTAGAAATAAGTTTATTACTATGTCCATTTAGCAGGA
>BDUI01047569.1:4327-14723 GCA_002335545.1 Apodemus speciosus | reverse complement strand
CTTTTGAGTGTCATGAGGTCTCGTTTCTTATTTGTGCTTCTTAGTGCCAGTTGCTGTCAGCGTTCTGTTCAGGACCTCTTTTCCAGTGCCAACAAGTTCAAGACTCTTCCTCACTTTCTATTCTAACAGATTCAGTGTGTCTGGCCTAATGTTGAGGTCTTGTGTTGAGGTCTGGCCTAATGTTCTGTGCAGGGTGATAACTATGGATCTATTTGGATTCTTCAATATGCAGACATCCAGTTTGACCAGAACCATTTGTTGATGAAACCATCTTTCTGCCATYGTGTATTTCTGGTTTCTTTATAAAAAYGTAGGTATCTGTAGGTATGTGGATTTTATGTTAAGGATCGTACATTTGATTCTATCTATCAGTGTGTCTGTTTTTATGCCAGCACAATGCTATTGTTATTGCTGTAGTTCTGTATACAAGTTGAGGTTGGGGATGGTGATGACTTCCAGAAGTTCTTTTATTATTCAGAATTGTTTTAGCTATTCTGTTTTGTTTGTGTGGGTTTCCATATGAAGGTGAAGATTGTCTTTTCAAGTTTTGTGAAAAATTGTGTTGGAATTTTGATGAGGATTGCATCTAATATGTCGATTGCTTTTGGTAGGATGGCCAAAGCTACCTGATATACATGATATATCTTTCGGTCTTTTGATATCTTGTCTTTCATGTGCTTGGTTAGAGTTAGCCCGATATATTTATTTATTTGAAGCTATTACAAATGGTATTATTTCCCTGATTCCTTTCTCAGTCTATTTGTCATTTGTTTATATTTTGTTATGTGTTTTAATTTTGTATCCAGCTACTTTGCTGAAAGTGTTTATCAGCTGTTGGAGTTTCCTGGTGGAATTTGTAGAGTCACTTATGTATATAATCATATAATCAGCAAATAAAGACACTTCGACTTCTTTCTTTCCTATTCATATCCCCCCAATCTCCTTCTTATTGCTGGTTTTATTGCTCTAGTTAAGACAGTAAGTACTATCTTGAATGGGTATGAAGAAAGTCTTGTTTTGCATTGTTCCTGATTTTGGTGAATATACTTTGATTCTCACCATTTAGGTGATTTTGGCTGTGCACTTGCTGTAAATTGCCTTTATCATGTTGAGGTATGTCCCCTAKATGCCTAGGCTCTCTAGCACATTTATTATGAATTGGCRCTGGATTTTGTCTGAGAATTTTTCCGAATCTAATGAGATGATCATGCRGGTTTTGTCTTTTRGYTTGTTTATATAGTGGGTTACATTTATCARTTTATAGATATTGAACCAYCCCTGAAGGYTTGGGATGAAACTTACTCGATCATGRTGGATGATCTTTTTAATTTGGTCTTGGATTTTGTTTGCATGTATTTTCTTGAGAATTTTTGCGTCTATATTCATAAGGGAAATGGGTCTGTAAATCTTTTTCTTAGTTGGCTCTTTATGTGGTTTGGTATAAGGATAACTGTGGCTGCATAAATCAAATTGGGCAATGCTATGTGTCTCTCCCTATTTTATGGAATAATTTGAATAGTATTGGGGTTATTTCTTTGAAAGTTGGATAAAACTCTGCTCTAAGATTTTTTTTTGTTGTTGTTTTTGTTTTTTGGTTTGGAGACTTTCGATTTCTGTTGTTTCACTAGGGGTTATACATTTGTTTAAATTGTTCATCTGATCTTGTTTTAACTTTAGTAGATAATATGTATCAAGGAAATTATACATTCCTTTTATATATTTTTAATTTGGAGAAGTGGTTTTTAAAGTATGACCTAACAATTTTCTGGATTTTTCTCTGTGTCTGATGGTCTTCTTTTCATTTCTATTTTTATTAATTTGGATATTCTTTCTTGAATTTTTAGTTATGTTGCATAAGAGTTTGTTAATTATATTGATTTTTCTTAAAGAATGAACTCTTTGTTTCATAGTTTTTTTTTTTAAAATCATATTGTTTGTTTATATTTTACTGACGGAGTTTGATTATTTTTTGCCATCTACTCCTTTTGGGTGTATTTGTTCTTTTTGTTCTAGAGCTTTTAGTTGTGCTATTAAGTTACTAGTATGAGATCCCCCCCCCTTTTTTTTTTTAAAATCTAGACACTTGGTGCTATGAGCTCCCTTCTTGGAGCTGCATTCATTATGTCTTATAAGATTGAGTATGTATATATTCATTTACATTCCTACATACATAGGAAGTCTTTAAATTTCTTCTTATTTTTTTTCTTGAGCCAATTTTTATTCAGTAGTGAGTCAATTCCCATAAGTTTAAGTTTTCTGCTGATCTTGTTGTTGATGTTTATCCTTAATCCATGATTGTTAGAATGCAAGGTGTTACTTCAATTTTCTTATATCTGTTGAGATTTGCTTTTTGGCCAAGTATGTGCTCATTTTTGGATAAAGTTCCCTAAGGCCCYGAGAAGAAGATATATTCTTTTATATTTGGGCACAGTGTTCTGTAAATATGTGTTAGGTCCATTTGGCTTATGATGTCAGCTCTAGCATTTTTCTGTTTAGTTTTTGTCTGCATAACATGTCTCTGAGTGAGAATGAGCATAGAAGAGTCTTCAACTATCAGTGCATGAGTGTAAATATATGATTTTGCTATAATAATATTTCTTTTATGAACTTGGGTGTCCCTCTGTTTGGTATATAGATGAGATGTTTAGAGTTACAGTATCCTCTTAGTGATTTTCTTCCTTTGATGAATATATAGTGCCTCTCCCTTTCTCTTTGGATTAGTTTTAATTTCAAGTTTATTTCATCAAATATTAAAATGGATACACTGGCTTATTTCTTGGGTTTATTTTCTTGCAATATCTTTTCCCATCCTTTTACTCTGAGGTGATGTCTCTTCTTGATGTTAAGAAGATGTTAAGGTGTGTTTCTTGTATACAGCAGAAGGATGGTTGCTGTTTCTGTATACTTTCTATTGTGTGCCATTTTATTGGGGATTGAAACTCAATTGAGAGTTACCAATGAGCAATGTTTATTGATTCCCACTATTTTGTTGTTGTAGTGTGGGATTTCCCTCTACCATTTTAAATTGTGATCATTTATTCCTCCTGTTTTCTTGGATGTGGTTAACCTCTTCAAACTGAAGTTTCCTTTCTATATTCTATGTAGAGCTGGATTTGAAGACAGATACTGCTTGAGTTTGATTTTTATTGTGTAATGTTTTTTTTCTCTCTCTATTCATTTTGTTTGAAAGTTTTATAGTAGCTTGGACTGATGTTTTTGGTCTCTTAGAGTCTGTAGAACATTTGTCCAGCCCCTTCTTGATTTTGGAGTCTCCACTGAAAAGTGAGGGGTTATTGTGATATTCATAACCATTGTATTCACTTCATGGCTGAGGATGAGACTGTGGAATTGGACTTGAAGGAGAATGAAGGTTGCTTAGCTGCTTTCCTGGCTGCCATGGTCATCAGGTTCACTGAGAGACTGCCCTGGTTGTTGGCTGCTACAACTAAGGGGTGGCATGAAGAGAGAAGACTTTGGAGGCTCTGTTTAAATCCTTCCTTTGGCAGGGGAATAGACAGGAGGAGCTGCTGCAGGTGGCTTGTTACAAAGCTGAGGATAACACTGGAGAATTGGAATTGGAGGAGGGGAAGGTGAGTTAAGATCTTCCTCCTCATTGCTTGATCAGCATGGCTAGCAGGTTCTCAAGGTGAGAATTGTGACATTTGAGGACTGAGATTTGTCATAAATGGTTCAGAAACAACTGAAAGGTATTAAATTATGTCATAGGGTGATCAAGCATGCAAAAAGGGATTGTTTGGTGGGAATGAAGTGGATTTCAATGCTATTATTATGATTAAATATCTGTAACTCCCATAGTGTTGTTACCTCTCAGAAGCCATTGTTGAGAAATTAATATTAATTAATTAATTTTCATTGCTGAACATTTTACGAAATACTGAGACTCACAGGATTCTAATTTGCCACAGGTAGGACTTCAGGAAAATGTTCCAAATTTATTGAGTGAGTCACAGTAACATACCCAAATAAACAAACTTCCCTAAACACTGGCCTCTTTCTGTGGCAGGGGTAGAAGCTCTAGGAACTTGTCTTTCATTTTGGAGCATCAAAATTTGAGCCCAGATTTAGAAGGCTGAAGTGGTAAAGCAAGACAATAAAACTGAACTTCTGGTCTCACTCTGAGTGAGTTTTGTCTTATACATAAAAAAAAAAAAACCAAAGCATTTTGCAGTTAATTAATGCCAGTTGCCAGGTGCGTTGGCGTGTGTCAATCTGTTCCAGCAAAGAGACCACCTCTGGATCAACAGACTAATTTTCTGATTAACTTGGTAATGATTTACACTCTTTCGTCAAGACACATCTGCTCTTTGCACAAGCCAAACCAGAGCTGAATGGGATGCTGGGAGTTAGCATTTTGTACTTCTCATGGTTTCCACACTAGTGCTAATTTGTTCAGTTCTTCGGATGAGTTCTTGGCTTTGGTTTACTATGTGAGAGGGATATAAGGCTCAATGACTTCTTGAGGTTCTTCTTGTGCTCTGATCGTTGTGACATTGGGCTAGGAAGCCAGTGTAGGAGGTTTGCTATTCATGGAGTATACCTACTCCAGACATCTATTTAAGCAGCCTAGAGGAATTGATCGTGGGTTTAGAGCTGATCTAGAGCATCATGGAAAAGACTGGAGACAACAACACTGACCAAGGTGCTTGTAGATTCCAGAATCTTCTTGGATGATAAAAATTTATTCAACACTGGTGTGCTCAATAGACCCTAAAAAGGCTATTTCCCCCTTTATCTTAGACACAACCATGCTAGAAGTATCAACAGGTCCCTTTGTGTTAGACTGCAAAGATTTTTTTTAAATTTTATTTTTATTTGATGTGYCTGGGTGTTTTGCTTGCATGCATTTCTGTGCATTGTGTATACACAGTGCTCACTGAGGTCAGAAGAGGGCATTGAATCCCCTGGGATTCATACACACAGTTGTGAGTGATCATGTGGATAGGTGCAGGAAATCAAACCCAAGTTCTCTGGAAGAGCAGCCACTTCTCCAGACTGACCAGGAAGAATTTTGGCAACACATAAATGTTGGCGTATTGCATGGGCCTGCCTCAGTTATACAGGAAGTTTTAAGTTACTTAATTTGTGTGTGTGCAGTGCACACACACATGTGTACACATTCTACTGTATAAATGTACAGGTCAGAGGACAATCTGTGGAGCTGTTTCCTTTCTTTTACCACGTTGGTCCTGGGGATTGATTCAGGTCCTCATGTTCTGTAGCAAGCACTGTTGCCCACTGAGCATCCTACAGGCTCATTTATTTTCTTCCCTATTATCCACTGCCAGAAATACCTTGTCGAGCCCTTTGACTTCTGCAAAGCCCTGATGCCTGTTTTGGTGGTTGTGCCCGCCTGACTGTAATAGTGACATTTGCCTTCTACCTGGCTTTAGTTCGATCTCCACAGCAATACGAAAGCTAATTTCAATGGTAGTGCCTCTCAACTTTATCTCTGGCCAGCAGAGTGCAGCCAACATAGTATTTTGGAGGATTTCAGAGTTCCAGTCTCAAAACTGTGATAAAGGGAGGGCCCTGTGGCCCTTGTAGGAAAATGTGTTGAGAGCATGGGGAAGCAGGCACCTGGGATAAATCCATTTCCATGTGTACTTCTCTCTCTCCAGCATAGCCAGTGATTCTTAGCAACTCCAGCATCCGTCATTCCTTATGAAATACACAGTATATGTTTTAATCACACATTTACATAGACATATGTGTTACATACATAGATAAGAGGAGTGGTCACTGCTTCTAGTGGTTACAGGTTCACTAGCCTTTAGAATGCAGATGGGAATGGAATTATCAAATACTGTCAAATATCTTTATTCAAATTCTGTAAGTACCATGCTTTAATATAAGGGTTTATAATGTAGAATTTAACCCCAGGAATATCATGGTTAATACAAGATAGAGTGTTCGATTTGAATGGATGTCAGTCATAACCAGAAGAAAGAAAGTATCTGAAGAACATAGATATAGATCTTTGCATTGAATGCATAAAACATGTCTTCCCTCCCTCTCTCCCTGCCTTCCTTCCTTCTTCCCTTCCAATCTCTGCATTCTGTGTGCTATTCATCATGATCTATGGTACTTGCTCTGCAGTCCTTTAGTCTTGCCTTAACTGGGCACAACATCCTTTCATGCATAGATGGCTACTTAAATAACCATTTAAAAATGATTTATTTATTTTTTAAATACATATCATTATTTATAATAATAATTATTATTTATTGTAATTATTTATAATATCACAGTCAGATCCCATTACAGATGTTTGTGAGCCATTATGTGGTTGCTGGGAATTGAACTCAGGACCTCTAAGAAGAGCAGTCAGTGCTCTTAACTGCCGAGCCATCTCTCCATCCCCTTAAATAACCATCTTTATCCCTGTGTTCTACACAATGCCAGTAGCTCATTCTTGAGGGTACCATAGGTATGCACTAGCTTGAAGACCCCAGTTGACTCAGGCTTTCTCAGTAGCCTTTTATTTTATAAATGTAAGTACAAATCAAGTTGTTTCAGGGCAAAATGGAGACTCCCTCATACACAGTTCAAATACAAGATAATTTAGTCATTATCATTTTCTGCTCAGTTATGCATACTAATGTGTGAGGGGGCACTTTTACTTCTTTTCTTCACTAATGTACACCGAGTGCCTAAGATAGTGTTTCGATGACTGTACAATCAATACCRAATGAATATTTTTAGAACAAAAATGAATAAATGCTTTGAAAATAGGATTTATGTCATGTAGGAGAGAAAGACAGGAAACATACTACTTCCCAACTGAAATAGACATTTGAGTCTGTGGTGAATTGGGTTGAGTTATTCTGTTATCAAGTCAGTTTGGATACAGATGATTTCAAAACCTCTTCATTATTTATTATTTGTAGGATTGCTTTCTCTGTGGGCTGTGGACTAAACAGAGGTGACAGCTCTGCACTTCTCCACAAGCATCTTGCAGTCTTGCCTTCAGCAGCTTAGCTTATTTGATTTCCTGGGTTTCTGTGGAAAATATAATTTTCTCACCTCTTCTGGACCTCAGGAGAACTCTCCAGTGACTTTCATTTGAGCCTTCACTTTCCAAGCTCCTTTACAACTGATGTGAAATGGCCATCTTAGACTCCTTCCTCCGTGCCACTCAGACTTTGCTTCTTAGGGGAGATGTAAGAGATGCGCCAACTTTGTGTGGAGATTGGCTATGAAGAGGGCTGTCTGAGCGAGGGAAGTTTGGAAGGAAGGACGGTGGGAATGATAATACAAGCACAAGACATAATTAAGCAAAAGAAATAAAAATATCCAGCTCAGAGGAAACAAAATACTAATTATGGGGAGTGCAGAAACAGTCAGGGAGGAAGACCAGTGTGAAAGCAGAAAGGTGGAATAGTAAAGCAGAAAGGGGGGAAGGGCAAGAGGGGTCAGCTTACAAAACTCTTAGAAAACCACCAGGAGGATGTTATGTGTATGACACATGATCATATTTATATTGTATTAGTGTTTGTTCAGCATCACCATGAATAGTCATTGCAAAGGGCAAGGATGGATTTATGCGGACTAGTTAGATGTGTTTATTCCCCCCCCCCCTTGGGAGTAGATGATAATGACTTGACTGGATATGGTAGAGATAAAGAGTATGACACAGGCTGAAATGATCATGGTTTGTGCTGCATTTAGTTTGGATCCTTATTTCTATATTTGCAGTGTTGGGGGGGGTCACAACTAAGCCTTCATACAGGTTACACAGCAAATATTATGCTACTGAGGTGTATTCTCAGTCTAATTTTGGTTGATTTAGGGAGTATTCAATAGAAACTTCTATTTGAAGAGGTGTKGTCTGGCTCTCAGCCCTCAGGTCTGAGCAGGAGACACAATTTTGGAGGCATCTAGAGACATGTAGTTCAGGTGAGGTGGCCAGGTTCTACTTAGGAAATTTCACTACAGTTAGTAAGCCAGAACAGAGAACTTTCTTTCCCTATGAACAAACAGAGGATCTTGGTACAACTTTCTTCTCACTGTTCCATTCAGGAAACCATGCCCTATACTGAGCAAGGCTTCAGAGATAGGAATCAGCTGCTTATTCCTTTAACACAGCTTCTACTGTGAATTGTTTCACTATGTTGAATGTAATTCTGATATCTAAAACATAGCTTTCATATAACACCTAAATCAAGCCAACTTCTTCAGGAAATAAAATATCTTCCAATATTACACAAAACCAAATCTGTGCTGAATTTGCTGAAAGATCACACACCAATTCTTTTTTGTTGTTGTTGTTTTTTTTGTTTGTTTGTTTTTTTGTTTTTTTTGTTTTTTGTTTTGTTTTTTTTCACACACCAATTCTAACTGAACAATTCCTAAGTGTTTCTTATTTTTTACTCTACCTTACTTCAAGGCTGATACTAGATGCTCATCTTTATATGAAGAAACCGCATAGCCACCAAGAGGCCATGAGATCATTGAGACAGTATAGAGGAAAGGGGAAGTCTCTATGGTCAATCCTTGAAATGTTCTAGAACTTCTCAGCCTGACAAATGTGCATATGTTTGAAAAGCAGAAGTCCTGGCCTGAGCCAGAGGAACCTCAAAGGTGCAACTCCTGGTGTGAGCTGAAGCAAAACTAAATGGCAGACCTAAGCAGGACTTCTATTACTCAGGTAGAAGTCTGACAGCGAGACACCTTGTACTTTTCACAAGCTGGGTTGGGTTGAAAGATCTTAGATACCTGGGGAGCATCTTTTTGGATGTGTACCTGAGACTGACATTTGATTTGATAGATTTAATGAAGCTTGTCTACTTTCAGAAAAGCATTATGTAACCTTTGAAAGGAAGAATCTGTTCCCTCTGCTTAAGCCACAATATTTGCCTTTCCCTGACTGTGGTGGTTTGAATAAAAATGGTCCTCGTGGGTCCACAGGGAGTGTCACTCTTCAGAGACTTGTTGGAAGAAATATGTCTCAGTTCATTTCCTGCTGCCTGTGGATCAAGATGTAGAATTCTCAGCTCCTTCTTCAGCACCACGTCTCTCTGCATGCTGCCATGTTTCCTACCATGACGATAATGGACTGAAGCTCTGAACCTGTAAGCCAGCCCCAATTAAATGTTTTTCTTTGTAAGAGTTGCTATGGTCATGGTGTCTCTTCACAACAATAACACCCTAAGACACTGACTGTGGTTTTTTGGGTAAAGACCAGGACTTATACCCTCAACCCAGATTCTTAGCCTTGGATGCAGTCTGAACTATACTTCTAGTGTTCCTGCTTTCCTGGTTTACCCTTCTCTACCATAGCTGACCAACTAACTGCTGTATCCACCACTTCTCATCCATATCCCCACAGATTCCATTGGTTCTGTTACTCTAGATAGTCTTGAGTAACACCACCATGACAAACTCATAGATCATCTAGAGGGAGAGAAACCAAAGWGGACATTCTGGGAATTGTGGATGATTGAGCTGTTTTCTGAGGGTAGAACACAAGTATGTGTGTGTATGTATGTTGGAGATGCCTACATATCTTCAATTTTGTATTGTTGCTGAAGCAGTACCGCCAACAAAAATGGGCTAAACCAGCACACATTAATCCTCTAATAATTCTGGAAATTCAGATATTGACTGAATTTGGAAACATTGAAGGAAAATATATTTATTGGGCCTTTTGAGCTTTCAGAGACTACTTACACACCTTGTATCATGGCAATTTCCTTGTTCTTCAAAGCATACTAGTTCAACTTCTGGTTCCTTTGCCATGCCTACCTTTTAAAACTGACCCAAGAAACCCTTCATATCCTAATATTGTTTATCATAGCTACACAGTCCCCTTTATCACATGAAGTAACTTACCTGCTAGAGATTAATGAGATTTTGGGGGAGTTATATTCTTTCACCTATCACACTACTTATAAAGGTCCAAAGAATGAAAACAGTAAAATCTCAAAGGCTATGAATTATAACAACCTGTGAGTAACCACAAATATTTGAAAAATAACTAAATGTAATTAACAGTTAAAAGTTAGAAATAGAACGTATGGGTTAGTTCAAATAACAGTACAGAGAAAAGTAAAGGGAGAATTCAGGCCTGGAGGACAGAAGTAAAGACTTATTTCAGATCGCCACACAAGAAAGCTGAAATGGAAAGAGATGTGGAGGAAAATGTGAGAACATCTAGCAAGATTTACTTAAAGCCCCAGGAAGAGAAAGTCAAAGCGTTAGGGGGAATTCATGTTCCAAGACACAGTGTCTGCGAGTGAATGACAGGCATGAAGCCATGAATCTAGGAAGGATGGTTTGCTTTCCAGTCCTGGGGAGGGATCAAACCTGAGGCCTCCGCCATTCTCTGAAAGCACTCTACTACCAAGCTACACGCCATGCCCCATGGGAGAGACAA